>VWPW01016606.1:75417-345921 GCA_013389825.1 Crypturellus undulatus
GCCGCTGCTTGGATTGCTCAGGAGCCTTGCTGGGGCGCAACCCAGCCCGCGCCTACCACGGCCCGCAGTGGCCAGCGTCGCGCCGCCTGTCCCGCACTGTGGCCGCTGTCCCTAGACGCAAGACTCCAGAGCAACCCAAACGGGGACCAACACCTGAACCAGGGAGGAGGAAGGAATCCCTAATAAGGTGAGATGTAAGGGAGTAAAGTCAAATCATATGCAGTATGAATAAGGGGCTTCCGCCGGACACTGGCTACAACCCAAATTAAAATACACATAGTGTATATAAAGGGTTCTGGCCGGATTCCGGCCATACCCTGTGTTCGACTCGGGGCCCCGTAACCCCATTTTACCGTCCCGAATTACATCGGGTCCGGTGTCTCGACCCACCCCGTAGCCCCTGCGGCGGAGACTCGACCCCAGGGACCTCGCCTGCGACGGGCTCCAAGCCCTGCTCGGCGGTGCACACTGGGTCCGACCCCACGCTTCCCGCGCCCGGGCCCCACGACCCTACGCGGCTGCGCCAGGAAAATCGGAGGCCTCCTTCCGGACCCAGCCCGGCCACCTGCCCCTGACGAGCCGTGCCTCTCTTGAGGTAGCCAGGGCAGCCTGTCGTCTGGAACCCCAGCGCACCTCAGGCCCACCGATTTGGATCTGCGCAGGCCCATTCCGCTGTTCGGTGTCCGGAATCGGCAGCGCTCCCAAATCGCAGGCCGGTGGGTAGAGAGGGGGGAACAAACCTACTGCTCTAAGAGATATCACGTCGGGGTCACCACTTATCGACGTGCACCGGCCACGCCGCCGGGGATGAGGGCCTACGGCCACGCCCAGGGAACTCCCTTTCGCGCCTCCAGGCCCCCCCCACCCCGCTGCGCGTGTCCTTTGATATCTCCGAGCCCCAAACTTTATTCCTCCCCCCAACCTCAGTCCTTAGGGAGCGGGGCTCTCCCTTACCAGATAGAGGTGCGGTGAAGTCCCAGCACACCGGGAGGTGTCTTACCCGTCCGCCGTGTCACCAACCCGATACGGGCCTACACGAGGACGGCACGGAGTTTGAATCGAACTAGGAACCAGGACCAGATCCAGAACCGAGAACCAGGAACCTTTATTTTTGGGGAGAACAGGATTTATATAGGGTATAGCAGGGGAGGAGTGAGGGCGGAGAAAGGGGAGGAGAGAGGGAGGGAGCTTTCCTGGAGCTACACTCCATTGGCCGGGATCCCGTCGCTAGGTGGGCGGCCAGGAGCAGCAAACTGCTCCTGGCCCCCACCTGCGGGGTTCCAGGCCTTTCCGGGGGGTGCCCTGTCGCATGTAGGCAGGCCAAGTCCTGCTGGTGCGCAGGCGCACCCCCCAGAGGGTCACCCGCCGGTCAAAGTGATTGGCAGGGGACCCCCCTGTACATTTCTCAAGGGCGCATGCCCGTTCCCTGGGTCACCCAAGGGGCACCATTATCCCCTATGGGGACCCAGGCCGGTCTCCCATTTCCCAACATATGGTAATCTTTCTCCAGTCACTTTATTACCTGCAGTTCTCATCAATCTCACAATAGTTGAAGTTATCTATGACAGTTAATTTAAAAAAGCAATCTTATGACAGGTTAAAGGAAACATTCTTAACATTGGAACTAGAAAGGCTGATTGTCCTTCTTGTTAATGTTAAGCTTAGGACATCCTATTGTGTAAATAATGAATAATGTCAATACAAATAAATATTTGTATACATATATATATGTTTATATGTACATATACGGGTTCATATTTGGAAGTGAACAGATATGGGAAAATGACTACCAGATTAGGAATTTATAAACACGAAAAAGAGTTTTGGACTTTTCTAAAGGACTGTGACATTTCATAATTGTGTTCAAAAAGATAGTATTGCTACTTTTTCTCCAACTATGCTGTAAGTAGATTCAGTTGATACTGAGAACTAGATCTACCTCCTAATTAGTTTGAGATAAAAAAATGCTTTTTATATCTCCCCTTCTAAAATATTTATGGCCTGATTCTACTTTACTCTAAAGCTCTGTTCCACTACTGATTTGGTAAAAAAGCACCTGATGTATATATGTGCATTACTGTATAAGAATCAAGGTGTAAATGAACTCAAGCAAAAATTTCTTTGAAAAAATATATATATTTTGCATTTATCTTAATAATTGACCCTGAAATATGCTCCCCAGGGCATGAGGAATTTTATAGTCCTTTGCCTTTAATTTTTATTTTTGTCCTTGACTTCTATGTCAGAAAGTTGAGAGGACAGAGACAGTGATTAATATAAACTGGATTCTAATTCCATATGGACATCACAGCTTTGGTCTGGTTGTATGATTCTTTTCTGAAATATACAATTAATTGCCTGGAGAAGAGAAGGCTGAGAGGGGACCTGATCTGTGTCTATAAGTGCCTCAAGGGAGGCAATGAGGAGGATGGGACTGGCCTCTTTTCACTGGTGGTCACTGACAGAACCAGAGGAAATGGCCATAAATTGAAGCATAAAAAGTTCCACGGGAACTTAAGGAAGAACTTCTTGACGGTGAGGGTGACAGAGCACTGGAACAGGCTGCCCAGAGAGGTTGTGGAGTCTCCTTCTCTGGAGATCTTCAAGACCCGCTTGGATGCAGCCCTGTGCCACGTGCTCTAGGTGGCCCTGTGTGTGCAGGGGGGGTTGGACTAGATGACCTCTAGAGGTCCCTTCCAACCTTAGGCATTCTATGATTCTATGATTCTATGATTATTTTCCTTTATTTGTTAAGTTCAAATTCAATAACAGGTTAAATGTCTTCTGACATCTGTACAGATTTAATTTATCTGAAATTACTTAATACCTCCAAATGTTTAGCTGTGTTCTGTCTCTATGTATAAAATATTCTCTGATACTTGTATGAAGCCTGCAAAATAAAGTTAGTTTCTATTATGTATTTGAGAATTATTTACCAAACCATGTAAAAATCTTGATAGACAAAAATTTCCAACCTGAAGTCATAATGTATATATTGTATGCCATTATATTTGAAAATGTAAATCAGGATTTTTATTAATTAATTAATACTTGATTCACAAAAATTGCTTTCCAAAGTGTTAGAAATCCATTCTCCATACTTAATACATCTTAAGCCAGCATTTCTGTGAGCTAACGTAACAGATCTAGTGTTTCTACCAAAAATACTAAGCTTTGCAGCTAGGATCTCTAATGGAATTACATTATTTGGAGATAAAACAGAAAGGAAACAGTCACCTGGATGACTCTTGCTGTGATAAAACTCCTACAGGTATCATTTGTCTGCCCTAAAATATTAAGGAATTAATACTTGAGATAATTGAATAGTTAAAGTGACCACAAGGATATTCTCTTAGGCAATATTTTTTTTTACTTTTTTTTTATATACTGATATTTGCCAAAGGCAAAAAATAACTTTTCAGGTCTTTTAAAAACTAGTAAATGTAAATACTGTTCTGCTGAAAGAAAATAGTTCACAGCATTATATATACCAAAATATTTCATATCACCAGATATGGACCTAAATCCCTATATAAGCACAGAAGAACAAACATACTTATTTATAATATTACTGAACTCTTGCAAGTTTCTTTGAGTTCAAAAAATCCGTATATGCTGAAAACCTGAAAATTTGTATGCATAGGTGCGTAGCCTCACTTCAGGCTTGAACACCTAAAAATGTTGACTTACATGCTTAAGTAATGCATATACATCTCAGTGGAACCTTGCACAAACTGGAGGAAAGGGAGAAGACTGTGAGGTTCAGAATTAATTACTCATAGTTGCTTTCTTTTCTAGTTACCTTCTGAAGAAGGTCAATTACTATTTGCCTGCAGAGATATCTAGCTCAGGTCCTTCTTGTAGACATATCCTATCTTTTCCACTCCATGCCCCAAGCTAGCCATACATGTGGAAGCTTGGTGAACATGTTTGTAATGCTATATTCAAGCAAACAGAGAATAAACTCTATAGACCTCACAGGCTCAAGAATACACTGATAAGATTCTAATTCCTTGACAAGAATTATTTTTAGAGTCTGACAGAGATAGGCAAACAGCCAGCAAGTTACAAAGAAGCACCTACATTTCCTCATCCATTCGCACATAACCCTTTAAAGAAAAAAAAACTAAATAAAAAAAAACACTTGAATTGATGTGAGAGTTCAAATATCTGTAATGGACAGCCCAAGAGACTATTGCTGAGGAGACTATAGGAGACTATAGCGATTCACATAAAGGCTGATCCAACCGTATGTCTATTGTGAGCACCGCATGCTTCAGTAGAGGAGCAGGTGAGAAGATGTATTATGCTGTCCACCTGATTTATATCTTCATGTATATTTTTCTACCTACTGTATGTGCTATTCACAAGAACTTAGTCTGTGGTAAGAATGCTAGGGCGTATTGCCCTGGGCGCTCTTGAAAGCTAGGGTCACTTTTCACTGAATAGCATCAGTGAATGCACTGTGAGCCAGGTTGAATACAAGCCCAGAGGAAAAAGTTGCTGGTGAAGCCATACTGCATGTCATGGCCCTGTGAGGAAGGTCTGATACTGTAGCATCCCGGGGTTCCTGGCATCGGAAGGGATGTAATATTACTATTATCTTCTCAACAACTATGTTAATAAATAGCTGTCTCTCTTAGTGTGACTTTTTTTAGGCACGGTAGATCGAAGAAGAGAACTGTCTCCTCTCAGCACAAACAAAATCCTAATGGAAAATGAAAATGGTAAAAGTAAGAGTGCCCTACTTATCCTCCCAAAATGGTGAAAATGTAGCAGTAACTAAGCATTGTTGTCAACATACTGGAATGTTGGATTACAGGAAAGAATTACAGGACTTCCAAACATATACATTATACTACTAAAAAAAAATATATATATATATATATATATTACATTGATTTTGCTATGTTGCTGACACTTGTTCATCGGAACAAAAATCAATACTTAAGAATACTTATTAAGAACTTATGGATTCTTAGGTACCATGCAGTGAGATTTAAAATCTTTTGAAATTGTTGGAAGTCTCCCTTTATTGCATTTCAGGTTCCCGAGATCTTCTTGTCTCTTGTCTTTTTATACATTTGTATAGCAGAGAAAATATTACTTTACAGAAATATTGTGAACACGCAAAATGAAGTGTCAAGTTATTATGAAGATTGTTCATGCATAGCTAATAGAACCAAGGTAAAAGTAAAGATATACAGAACTAAGTCTCATTTTGAAGGAAATATGACTTTTCTTTGTACCTTTCCTTCTCAGAAAGCTGAAGTGGAAGACAAATTGAAAATGAAATGTTCATAGAATCATAGAATCATAGAATGCCTAAGGTTGGAAGGGACCTCTAGAGGTCATCTAGTCCAACCCCCCTGCACACGCAGGGCCACCTAGAGCACGTGGCACAGGGCTGCATCCAAGCGGGTCTTGAAGATCTCCAGAGAGGGAGACTCCACAACCTCTCTGGGCAGCCTGTTCCAGTGCTCTGTCACCCTCACCGTCAAGAAGTTCTTCCTTAAGTTCCCGTGGAACTTTTTATGCTTCAATTTGTGGCCATTTCCTCTGGTTCTGTCAGTGACCACCAGTGAAAAGAGGCCAGCCCCATCTTCCTCATTGCCTCCCTTGAGGCACTTATAGACACAGATCAGGTCCCCTCTCAGCCTTCTCTTCTCCAGGCTGAACAAGCCCAGCTCCCTCAGCCTCTCCTCATAGGGCAGATGTTCCAGGCCCCTGATCATCCTCGTGGCCCTGCGCTGGACTCTCTCCAGCAGCTCCACATCCCTCTTGTACTGTGGGGCCCAGAACTGGACACAGTACTCCAGATGCGGCCTTACCAGGGCTGAGTAGAGGGGTAAGATCACCTCCCTCGACCTGCTGGAGATGCTCCTCTTAATGCACCCCAGGATGCCATTGGCCTTCTTGGCCACGAGGGCACACTGCTGCCTCATGGTCAACCTGTCGTCCACCACGACGCCCAGGTCCTTCTCAGCAGAGCTGCTCTCCAGCAGGTCGGTCCCCAGCCTGTACTGGTGTCTGGGGTTATTTCTCCCCAGGTGCAGGACCGTGCACTTGGCCTTGTTGAATTTCATGAGGTTTTTGACCGCCCAGTTGTCCAGTCTGTCCAGGTCCCTCTGGATGGCAGCACAGCCCTCTGGAGTATCCGCTACTCCTCCCAGCTTCGTATCATCTGCAAACTTGCTGAGGGAGCACTCTGTGCCTTCATCCAGATCGTTGATAAATAAATTGAACAGGACTGGACCGAGGACTGACCCCTGGGGCACTCCGCTCAACACAGGCCTCCAACTAGACTCTGCACCGCTGATCACCACCCTCTGAGTTCTGCCATCTAGCCAGTTGCCAATCCACCTCACCGACCACTCATCCAGCCCACACCTCCGGAGCTTGTCCAGGAGGATGTTGTGAGGGACGGTGTCAAAAGCCTTGGTGAAGTCAAGGTAGATGACATCCACCGCTCTTCCCTCGTCTATCCAGCCAGTCATCCCATCATAGAAGGCTATCAGATTAGTCAAGCATGATTTCCCTTTCGCGAATCCATGCTGACTAGTCCTGAGCACCTTCTTGTCCTCCACGTGCCTGGAGACAACGGCCAGTATGAGCCGTTCCATCACTTTTCCAGGTACGGAGGTGAGGCTGACCGGCCTGTAGTTGCCCGGGTCCTCCTTCTTGCCTTTTTTGAAGACTGGCGTGACATTGGCCTTCTTCCAGTCCTCCGGCACCTCCCCCGTTCTCCAGGATCTTTCAAAGATGATGGAGAGCGGCTCGGCTACGACATCGGCCAGCTCACGCAGAACTCTGGGGTGCATCCCATCGGGGCCCATGGATTTGTTGGCATCGAGGTGTCTTAGGTGCTCTCTGACCCAATCTTCCTCTACCCTGGGCAAGTCTTCCTTTCTTCCAGCTTCTTCTCCTGTCACTAGGGCCTGGGACTCTACAGGGCTGCCCTTGGTAAACACTGAAGCAAAGCAGGCATTCAGCAGCTCTGCTTTTTCTGTGTTCTTCGTAACCAGGGTGCCCATCCCATTCACTAGAGGACCCACATTCCCCCTGATCTTCCTTTTACTGTTAATATATTTATAAAAGTTTTTCTTGTTATTTTTAACATCCCTTGCCAGGCTGCGTTCCAGCTGCGCCTTAGCTTTCCTAGTTGCATTTCTGCATTCCCTGACTACGCTCCTGTATTTTTCCCAGGGAGCCTGCCCTTTCTTCCACAATCTGTATACCCCCTTCTTCTGCTTGAGCATTGCCACCAGCTCCTTGCTCATCCACGCAGGCCTCTTGCCCCCTCTGCCTGACTTCCTACGCACAGGGATGCACTGTTGCTGGGCGCAGAGGAAGTGACGTTTGAACACCAGCCAGCTCTCTTGGGCCCCCCTTCCTTCTAGGACTCTAGCCCATGGGATTCTTTCGAGGAGGTTTCTGAAGAGGCTAAAGTTGGCCCTCCTGAAGTCCATTGTTGCAAGGCTGCTTACAGCCCTGCCTCCTCCTCGTCGGATCCTGAACTGCACCAGCTCATGGTCACTACAGCCGAGGCTATCCCCCACCCTCACATCTCCTACCAGACCCTCTCTGTTTGTTAGCACGAGGTCCAGCAGCCCACCTTTCCTTGTCGGCTCCTCCACAACCTGCATCAAAAAGCTATCGTCAACAAAATGTTGATACCACTTTTTTTTCAACCACTAGTATAATCTTCTTATATTATGTAGCCCATCTGCCCATATTAAAGATACTGAAGAGCCACCAAGATAAATTAATTTTTGTGCTATATTGTAAAAGATTTCAACATATGTAATATTTGGCAACAGTGACAGAATTTTCATTGCAGTAAGAAAGTAAGTATGACCTTGCAACTATTATTTTTTTCACTGACAGAACTTGAAACTGTGCACAGGGTATTTCTTTAGTAATTGTGTTTGATCAAAGCTGAAATGCCAGCCAAGCAGTATTTTATTAGCATGGAATGTAGCAGGAGAATTGAAGGACAGAAAAGGTAGAACTAGGCGATCTGTATTCCAGTTATAATCCGTGCTTGGATAGAACACAGCTATAATTTTGAAAATTGTATATTGTTTTAAATTATTTGAAGGTTATTAGAAGCATTATGGTTATTTAATGGTCAACACACCCAAATAAATAAACAATAAAACTGGCTTGTGAACATACTGCTGGCTCTGACCACTGTTTTAGAAGTCAAAGGTTTTTCAACAGGAAAGTGTCACCGAAAACCGGGAATGAACCTCTTAACACCACTGTAGTATTAAGAAGCAGGCATTCACATTATTGCAGCACTGGGTGCTTGGGGGATAGCTCCACCTATCGTGCACACCCTAAGGTGCACTTGCTAAAACGTTTATTTCTCTATTATCTACATATGCATTAAGCTCTAGGAGTGATCATACACATAGTTCTATTTCCCAGAACTAATTATAATATACCCCACGCACATGCGCCCTCGGTCCCTTTGGTGGTCTCTGGCGGTCCTTTGAGACCCCCTGGTGGTCATTTCGCTTGTGCGCACTTGATGTCATCCCGGAACTCACTTCCATATACGGCCCTATTTTAGCTCAGAGGCCCTGTTTTGGTCCTACTTCCCAGTTCCAGACAGTCCCTCAAAGATACGGTGGTCTTCATCTTCAACCTGTCTCTGCTCTTCTTGTTCATATTCTCTCATGATATCCCAGGAACATCTGCTCTGTCTGTACCTTCCAGTGATGAGAGCGAAAACATGTCCTTGGGTACATTCTCTTCTGGGGTTTCTCATAACAAAAGAATAATGAATAGCTCTCTTAGGAATGACATAAGTACAATGATCATGTCTTGTGAGTCCTATATATTTTTAAAGAACATTCAGTATATGCTAAATCCTAAAATGTGTTTTGATTGGCTTGCTAGCGATGACCTGGATGTGTACCACTTTTGAAAGAATGTGTGTTTCACAATTACTGCCTTACAATACAGAAAAATCTAAGTTGTATCAGGCACACATAACTAACATGGGCTTCAAAGAGTGAGAAATAAGAAAAGTAAATGAGTCTGCAAGAAGACCTGTGGTTCTGAGATCAGGTTCTTGCAGCTCCCAGGATCTTTTGATCTTGTTTGGATTTGTCTGCATGGCAGTACTGCCACAGCTGTGTTGATAAATACTAATCGAAAACCAATGAGATTTAATGTGTTTGTTTTTTTCTCCAATGGAGTGTGTTTTGCCCCATGAGAGAAAGAACTTGACCATAAAAAAGAAAGAATATAGAGACAGAACATGTAAGATTTCAACAGTATTACAGCAGCTTATGGGAATAGAAACAGAGACACTGCAGTTTAGGTTGCATCACACTGGACAGTAAGCCCACTCAGATGTAAGATTTTCTAAGAAAGTCCTCTTTTCCTACTCCTTTAATATGACTGGTGTGCAATGGACCCAAATAAAACTTAAAAATGTGTTCTGCTTTGCTTTTGAAACTTTACTCAGCTGCAATCTTGGTAGTGAATCATATCAGTTCCTGAAAACAGTTTTCCTTCCTTTTGGAAGTGAGGGGAAAACACAAAGAACTACGTTCACTTACATTTCAATGTTTACACTTTGTTAAAAAAAGATCTAGAATACACTTGAAGAAGAGAATAAAAAATGAAAAATAATTAAATTACATTTTACATAAAAGTCTATATTCAATATTAAAGAATGGATCTGAGGGACAAATAAAAATGGACAGCAGAAATAATTCACTGTGAATTAACATGATGAATGACAACTCTCAAGTGGTGCAGGGCCAAATTGTGTGCAGGACCAAATATTAGTTTGTGAGGACACAGGCCCAGGGAGTCCCAGCATTGGGACCCCTGTCAATCATTGTGTCCCCTGCGCGACCTTTGTCACCTGCGCGTGCGCAGACACGTCCCATGGACAGGCTACGTGCCTGGGCTCATGTCCAGAAACGCCTAGAACCCTGAAGGTGGGGGCTGAGGACCCCAAAGGTGGGGGCCAGGAGCGGCTTGCCGCTCCTGGCCGCCTGCCCAGCAACAGGATCCCAGCCAACCACCTTCGGCTCCCACCTTTCCTCCTCCCTTTCTCCACCCTCTCTCCACCCCTTTTCCCTCCCCTTTTGAAGTTTATATAAGTTATGTTACTGTGAATAAAGTTGGCTTTTCCCCCGTGGATTTGGGCTTCGTGCTTGATTTCACTGGGTACTGGCACGCTACCCTACTGGTGCCTTAGGGTAGCCACTTGGCCTCAAACCTCGGGCCAGCTACGCGAGTGATCATATTGATCAGTGACCGCGGCAGCTGGGATCACTCCTCCAGAATTCGCTTCCGGTTGACAGCAGCGGATCAGACCCTGAGAGGCAGAGCTCTCCTGGAATCGCCCCCATCCCGGCCAGAGCGGTAAGGGGAGCCTCCCCCCGAAGGGTGGGCAGAGGGAGGAATAAAGCACGTGGGCTCGGGAGGGGGCAAAAAGATCTCGCAACCCCCACGTACCCGGGGACCCAAACAATCAGGGCCTAGGTTGCGTCGTGCCCCCGCTCGGCGGTCACCCCCTTTTTGTTTATTTTAGTTTCTCCTGGGAATCCGCCTTTTTGTTTATTTTAGTTTCTCCTGGAATCCGCGGGCGGGTCCCAGACGGGTTGGGGTTTTTGTTTTACTACATTAGTTACCATGGGAAGGACCCTGATGACATTCATTTCTGGTTCATCTTCCACTGCAGTACTCATCTTTCATGCCACAGTTAAGGAAGAAAAGGGGTTATTGATCTAATGCATTTTAATATCTGCTTCAGTTTTTTTTATAACTACATTTTTTTTTTAAATAAAAGATATCATATGAAACAGTCACTGTAATGTCATTGCTATTTCTAAAAATGGTATTTTAGAAACTGGTTGTACAGTTCTAAGCAATAAAGATATGTAGCACTATCTAAATTTTCAATTTTACTATATGTAGTGTGCATTTACACAGGTTCACATTGCCACTGCTTTCACAAATTACTGATTAAGTTACCATGAAATGACACATAAAGTCACACACAGCAGTGAAAAGAAGTATTTTTATAATCAGTTTGGGGATTTCCTTGATGTAGTTTACAGATTCCTAATTTACCAAATTCCATCAAGGAATCTGGAAGCTTAGGTCAGCTCACTTCTCTTTCAGTAAAGAGGAACTGCGTACTCAATCTGGTTAGCTGCCAATGAGACGCAGAGTACATCTTGTTAAACAAAGTGAGTCTGACCTGACAGTTCTGGGTGTTCAAGAAGCCTTTTGGTGTCTTCCTCTATTATAGAACTTGAAAAAAGTTACAGGAAAAGTGTAATTTTACTTACATAAAAATAAGCTCTGTTACTTTACATAATATATAATTTGTAAAAAAAACTTTTAGTGTTTATTATTGCAGACCTAAATAGGATTCTTTAAAATGATAGCATTATTTGCATTTCATAATAACTACAAATGCAACTCTATATTAAAACAGAAGATTTTTCAGGAGTTCACAGTTTATGCCAAGCAAACATGGTAGAAAGGCCTTTTCCATTCTTGTTCTCTTCTTCCTATTCTCTTCATAGGTATGTTGTCTGCTCTCAAGCAATAAAAGCATAATAGGAGTCCTGGGGGGAAGAAATCATTTTTGCTATTAGCTCTCTCCTATAGACTCTCTGAAGAGAGTCATTCTAAGGTGTGTAGTATGGAGTAGAACAGAATGCCAGCAGAAGCTGGAATTAGCTGAGAAAAAACTGATTTTTTCATTTCTATCAGGAGAATAACAGAAACAGTTAAGTGGAGCCTTGTATTTCAACTTCGGAGGTGGCCACATTGCAATGGGCCAAATATGAGTGCATGGGATAATACACTTAGAATCAAAAGCTGACCCTGAATTGCTCTGCAAACAATTACTTTTTCACAGATGAAGGAGAGTTATTAGCTTTGAGTTTGACTCTTATAACCTGCAAGGAATCCAGGCTCCAGTTGCTTGAGAAAGTTCTTGCAGCTGCAGTGTCACTCATCTTTGTCCAACCTGCAGGCCACACTCAAAGAAGGCACCAAACTCTGTCATCCCCAAGTGTTTTAGAAGCTGTGAGATTAATTACCTGTCAGTTCCCCAAAGATTTCTATGCTCTGCATCATCCTAAATGTAATGGACACTTCTGTACATATTTGAGGTATCCTGAGCTACTCTTGAATTTAATTCTGCTTCTATTTGGGAAGAATGCTTTTTTGCTTTTCCCCTGGTATTTTGCAGTAAGGGGTCTTCGTTTTCTCTATTGTGCCTCAGTAGTGTAAAAATCCAGAAGGATTGTCTGTTAGAGACAGTAGTTTCAGTTTTATCCATTAAATTTAAAGGATTTTACCATGTTTACCCTACTTCACTTACTTATTTACACACATCAGTCCCTGATGCTAACAACAAAAACAAAACTTTAATACTCACTTTCAGTGCTATTTAAATATTTTTTCTGCATGTTTGCAAGAACAAAAAAGTGATTTATCTATCTCATATAAATCTTAGACCTTCAAATGATCTTATTTATAAACAGTTTTATCTATTTAGCTTTTGAAAGCTTTCAGAATCAACTCAGCTTTCAGAAAAAAAGGTTTATATTCTAAAAAATGATGAGCTTATCAAAGTTTATTTCCACTTTGTTGACTTGTGTCTAAAACATTTTATTTTTCATGGTCTATGAATTTTCTTAAATTTGCTAATCTCCTTTCTTCCATATCTTGATTTTTTTAGTTTTATTCACACTCTTGTTTAACTGGAAACCATGTTAGTATTATCTTTAGCATTTTCACACCAGTCTTTTACCATTTGATATTTTATTTATCATGAGACTGATTTTTTTCATTAGATCATTCCTCCTCTTTTAATTGTGTAGTTATTCCTACTATTTCACCGTGTTCCTACTATTTTATTATATATTCCTACTATTTTATTGTGTTTTTTTTTTCCTGTTGTACTTTTTGTGTCCAACTATAACCCAACAACCTTGCAAGGTTCAAATAAACTTTCTAAAACTTCTGTTGTTTCACTATATTCCATGTCAAATATTCTACAGTGTATCTCGGATTCAATTGCTTTATTTGGTTCTTTATGATTAATCAATCTCTAACAACAGAGTGAAGAGTCATAAACCAAGCTCCTCCTAAACTTCTAAGTAGGTATCCTTGCATCAATAAATAATCAATATTATATACTACTGTTGTTATGTTATCATAGTAAACACCTAAAAATCAAATCTTTATGACTAGTAGAGCCAATATTTTTCAATCCATCACTAACTTCAGTTTCTGTTTGTCTGTTTTTATGTATTTTCTTACCATAAATCTGTAGAATTCCAGGATGTCCCAACTTTGAAGAACAAAGATATTAAAATTAATCTTCACTTCTATTTTTCCATTCCTTAATTTATAAATTTATTCATTTCATATATTAATATTTTCTCTCTTAAAGTAGACAGTTACATCTTTCTCTTCTTTGCACAAATGACAAGTCAAAAAATTATTTGTACAGTGAAGAATATTATTTACAGAACTGACAAACATTACTCTAAGGCAAGAAGGTAATCAGGAACAATTGTCACAAAAGCCCATAAGTCTTGATCTTTATAATCATGGCCAAAAATCTTTTGATTGTATGATAAGGTGTGTGGTTAAGAATAAAGATTTTGCTAAAATTGATAATATATTATTTTTAGGTAGATAACACCAGTTCAGCTTTTTCCAAAGCAACACAAGTTTATATTTGTAACTAAAGTATTATGATTATTCTGTAACTGGTTTATTTTATTTTCAACATCTACACTTACATACTTTGCTAATTTTGCAAGCAAATTAATAACTAGATGTAGTTGAAATAATTCAATCTGTTATTCATTGTAGTTTAATTTCAGGCAAGTCCATAGTAAAAAAAAAAAAGTTCTTATCATCCACTGAATGTCTTATGTCTTTTTTTTTCTTCTCTCAGCTGAAGTGTTTGAATTCCAAGTGTTTTCAAATGTTATAAATTTTTATTTCTAGCTACATTGTGTCTCTTTTAGCTATTAATTTATTAAGTGAAACTATCCCATAACATCTTCTATTGGTATTTTTCCCATCAGAGTAAAGTTGTACTGCTCATTGTAGTGGTTGGCACTACAGAGATCTGCTTGGAGAGGATCATTGATTCATTTTCCCAGACTGTGTTCTGATTGTCAGTATTGTTTCTTAACCTATTTCATGTGGACAGCGAAAGTCTGTGGTTTCGTTTACTCACACAAAGATGTGTGCAGTTGGCCACACAGGAATTCAAAGAGAATTATCTGGCCAGAATTATAAATCCTTTAATGTAGTATGCTATAATGGAGACACTGAAACAACCTTTACCTACCTGATGGCTTTACAGTAATTGATACCACAGTTCCTTTTGTCTTTCTAAATCTGAAACAGTGCCTTGTATTAAGAAAAAGGATTGAAAAATGCATTTTCACCACATGTCAAGAAATCAAATTACTTCTAATAAAAAAAAATTGAAACTCCACAGTACGACGTACAGTATAAGAAGATACTCAATCCATGTCCACCTTAGCAAGTCACACAATAAAACAGATGGGGATTTGTACAGCAAAAAGTTGTAATGATATGATATCTTTATTGTAAGCATTTTGGAGAGACTTTACTTAGAACTAGCTGTGTTATAGCTCAACTGAATATTCTTAGCTTTGGATAGTTCTTGGAGCCCGTCTTTCCATTTAGTTTTATTTAGAAAAAGAACACAGTTAATTGGCCCTCTCTTTCCATTGTTACAAATTGAAATATATTTGAAAAACAAAAAGGAGTTCAGTGAAATCTTCATTTGCTGCATGTTCAATAACGACCAAAATATTTGCATACTATATGTAGGAAAAACAGTCCCGTGTGAAACATACTAATTGAGCTTAACCAACTATTTATTTGGCTATTCTGTATTTCTTTTCTGACTTTGATATCTAATATGAATGTAAAAAAGGCAGGACTTAATTTGAAGAAAGGGACTTAAGAAATGCAGATGAAATTCTTCAGTGTAAAGAAATGTATGAATGTATTTCTCTGTGTCATGGTGGAGGAAGTTCAATATTCAGCAAATGAGAATTTTTGAATGGAGAACACCTTTGCAAACTCCCTAAAATAATTTCCTTTAAGCTAACAATGTCAAGGCAATTACCTGAATGATAGCAGGATGGTGGTAGTGTGAGTCATGACCTAGCAAATGGAACATAGTATTCTCAAAAACAGCAGAAAAATAAGCAAAATTTCACTCCTATCAAGTTAGAAAATGACTGACATCTAAGAGGTACTTCTGTCAAGTTTTCTTTGTCCTTTCTAAGGAAACATCCCCAAATTCCCCAAATCAAATTGTTTCATAATTTCATAATTGTATATTTAACTATTTCTACATTATATCTGTATATATCCATGCTTTTTTTATATATATATCTCAAACATTAGTGGTAAGATTTCAGTTTTCTTGAGGTTTAGAAACACCCAGAAATGTTTTGAAGTCACTGACATAGCTGATTTAGTGATGGTTAGGACTCTGAGTACTCCTAGCAGTACACAGCTGCTGACTTCGATCATTTCATATTGTGCCCACAGGTAATCAGTTAAAAAAAAAAAAAAAAAAAGAGAAAAATACAAACTTTCAATAATAAGACACGTTTCAGAAATATGATTGATATCCAGCAAATAATACAGTTACTCATGGTTGAAAAAGAAGTAATTTGATGGACAGATATAAGAAAAAGGATAGAATCAAGGAATCAGACATCACATCACAGAGCGTACACAGAGATAGCCTTAATTTCATACGTTTTTGATTTTTATTGTAATTTTTTTTAATATGCTTCCATTTGATTGGGATTTAGAACTAATAAGGCATGGCTTACATTTTTAAATATATACAAGTTATTTAGAGGCAACTGCTTTTTTCCTCCACACACTAACTGCCCTCATTCTAACACATACTCATGATAAAACACATAAAGATATCCCTCTGCAAAAGGAAATGCATTCATTTGTAGATCAGCTGTACTAAATGTCTGATTATTGAGCAATACACTGTTTGTGGAAGATCATCACTGTTAACAGCAGGGAAGCAGTAAAGATAATTCAAGGATATTAGAACTATACTGAGTCCATCAGATTGTCTTTGAAATCTAATGGACCACTGCATCTAGTGAATCCTATAGTACTTGCTCTTTAACTACTCTTTAACTTCACAGAAATATATAGTTTTTATGTATATATAATACTAGCAATAGAAAATATTGAGAATATTCTCAGGTTTGGTATATTTCTGTTCTTACATGTTATAAAAAACCATCTATCAGGTCAATATTTGATAACACTAGCAATTATCCTACTTTATTCCCTCGAAGCAGGCCAGCTAAAACCCATCTGTCCATCTTTGGATTGACATTGTGCTCATCCATTATAATTATAACTGTAACTTAACCGATTACTCAAATCACAAGCCACATGTCAGACCAGAGGTATGCACCTTTTGCATAGCTTACTGAAAGCTCTGGGTCTTTCTTCCCTTCAGTCGGCTGAAACACCATCATATGAGTAATTGCCGAAGCTGAAAAAAAAGAAGCTTTTATCATGCTATTATCAGCTTTTCTCACAGCAATGCAGGATCACATATGCCATTGTTTTTTGTGCAATATGTTACACTATACAGTAATATCCTATAATGTAATGACATAATGCTATAAAATAGTTATTAATTTCAGTGTTAAAGGTGGAGAATCAGTAGTTAGTTATTAGGAAATACTAACATAATGCTGAATATTTATTGCATATTTTTTTTCCTAGCTATTTGCAGGATAAAATAATAAATGGCATATCTAATCTTACAGGAAATATATCTTGTATATATTTTTTGAAGTTTTACTTGATTTTAATTCTGGAGCAGATTTACAAACACTTTTGAAGAAAAGTTACTTATTAGTATAGATTTTTTCATTAGTCATTTCACCAGATTCCAGACAGTTCAAATAAATAGCTTTTTTTTTTTTTTTTTCCAAAGCAGGAGATCAGTCCTGCTGTCCTAAAAACTAATGTTAAATTAATGGTGATATGCTTTGTCCTGATTACAGGACAGGATTGATTCTTTTTATTCAAGCATCATCAAATATATATCAAGTAAGACAGATTGAGTCTTGGCCAACTGATGCACTTAACAAGTTGAAGTGATAAAAACATTCTGTGTTCTTCTTTTCTTATTCATCCTTCATCCTCTTTTTTTTTTTCTTAATTATTTCTTTAATATTGAAATGTGCCTGTTGTCAAATAAAAATCATGTTAATTCATTTTCTCATCTTTCTGAAGGAAGAGCAGTATCACAGTGATTATGTGAAAAGGAAAAAAAAAACTGAGCAAAATGAAAAGTAGTATTTCAGGAAAACAGCATAATAATAAAAATATCCTACATTAACTAATGATAATATTTGAATCATGATATAACACACACATCCAGGTGAGATTTACACATATTGCAGGAAAAAAAACCTAAGATTCAAGAAAATGATATACTAGTATAATGTGCATTGTTTAATGTATGAAATTGTGCTTCATGCAAAATAGCAGCTGAACTTTTGAAGAGTAAGAATTAAAGTACTAATTTATAATAATGAAAAATTAATGTTAGTCTTTTTAAAGTGAAGTTCCTAAAAAGATCATCTTTAACACTTCCAGAGTATTTTCTTATCTGTTTGATTTCAGTATAGTTTTATGATTACAACATCACAGGCAGAGTGAAACAAATATCTAATTCAGTTTCCTATAATCCATTTTTTAATGTAGTACAATGTTAGTGTACAATACCAGTGTATACTTAGTATGAGTACTGTCCCTTTCATGTAGAAGTGGCTGATGGGTATTTTCTTGTTCTTTGTTTTTGTCCTTATGCTCGGATAAAAAGTAACTATTCACAAAAGATTAATACCTTGTAAACTTCTCAAATAAAAAATATTATTACTGACCCATTTCTATGGGTCTGTTTCTATTTCATTTTAGCTTTAATTAGTATCTAATTAGATTTATAGTTTCACTGTAGAAACAAAGAATTAGTGTGAAGGAGAAAAAGCAGACACTTAAAAAAAAAGAATAAATTACTTTCATTTGTATTAGAGTGAAAACATAATAATAATAATTTTAGAGGTTATTAGTATACCACTTAACTTTTCTTGGTTTTCCCATATATATAGCAAACTTGCCATTCTGCTAGGTGTCAAAGACTATCATAGGTTGAGTTGTATTATCATTTCCAAGTATGTTGTTGTTCTAACTAAAGATTTATGAGAGTTCTGTATTATTAATTCATCAGATTTCTATGGAATGAGAACTGCATACAAGATTTAAAAGAAGGGAAAAAATAGCGGAATTTATATTTGATTGAAACTTACCAGTTCACCATTTGAGGATTAATCGGTGTTTAGGAGGTAAACTAAAGCAATCATGACTACACTCACACTAGACCTGAGTCAAAAATACTTGTATGCCTAGTTATGAACTGGCCCTGTCGCTAAGAACTGTCCCTAACTCCCCTCCCCAGTCAGTTTTATGCTTTGGAGTGTATATATGATCCTATGGTTGAGGTCACGACTACCTGAGACTTCTGGTTTCACATGTAATGCCAATTAATGCCTGTAATTCAAGTGAATAAAGCAAAGTGTATATGTATATGTGTACATATGCATATCCAATTGTGTGTGTGTACAGACAGAGAGCAAGAGAGAGCTAGCACAATGTCTTTATCCTATAATATGATTTAAATAAACCATAAATATAGCTGTATTAGAGACACAGGGTCTACCCAAACTGTTATTTTGAGAAGAGCCTTATACTTCTTTTTCCTACTTTTTTTAATTTGGATGAAAGGGAATTAAACAGTGAAGTGAGGAACAAAAAGTAGACTCAGAAGTTAGAAGATTGTTTTTTTGCAAATGGGAGGCCTTGTCCTTCAGAAGTCATAGATCTCTTTACAAACTTCCTCACCATGTTCTGACAGCAAGAAATTGTCCTGTTTTATGAGTACTCTTGTACAGCTTACTACAAAAACTTCTTTTTTCCCATAATCAATGATTTGAATACTAGATGATGAGCTATTCTCCTGGAATAGATAAAAAGTGTGAAAGAAAGCTTATCATTCTGGGTTACTTATGCTCTTTTTGCAAAAACAGCTGGGAATTAGGTTAGTGGGTTAATCTAGGATTTAAATTTGTGGACAGAAGGGGCCATTAACTTGAAGGCAGTGTTATTCAAGATGCAGTGAGGTTGACCATGAAAAGCATGAGGGGACAAAAGTACAGTTTAAGTTAAAAAGTAATATTAAAATGAGAGTTTTCTTGATAAATATAATTAAAAGATTTGGAGGGACCTACCAGAAATTTGGAAATAAAAGACAGATGTGAACTGGAGATGATCAGAATCCTCTGGGGAAAAGTTATGAGGGTTTCAACCATTTGGTTGAAAATCCATGGGGAAGACAGGGGATTTGGAGGAATGGGTACAAGCAAGAAAATAGGAGTATTTGAAATAATGAAAATAACAGTTTTGTTGACTTTGCATGGGGACCTCAAAAAAGCTCTCTGTACAGCGACAAATCTGAAAGACAGAATAGATTCACAAGTCATTTGGTTTAGGCATTGGATAACTGAGAGAATCTGAGCCTTGCATCAATGTTCAAAACCGAGATTCTTTAATTTATTAAATGTCTGACCCATATGAAACTGCCAATGTCAAATCTGTTTTACCCAAGGATACAATTTTATGTGAGATTTCCTCAAATATATTTACAAATAAGCACAAATAATAAGGACATATATATATATATATCTGTATATAACTATGTTCTCAATCAAATTTACATCTACAAAGGTGCAAAAGGGCAAATTCCTAGTTGATCTAAATTAATAAAAATAGTGATAGCTTTTCTCCTCACCATTATATTATTTACCATTCACTCATCAGAAAGATGGCAGATTAAAAAAAAAAAGACTGAATATTCCACCACAACACTTGAATACAAACGTTTCAAAATATAGACAGAATGCCATTTTACTCCTTTTAAAAAAAATAGACTGAAGAAATATAGCAAATACAGAGCACAAGAAGTACAGTTCATACAATAAATTTAATCAATTTTATTCTAAGTTCTGAAAATATGGGTATGCTTTGGCACATATTTCTCAAATGGCAGAAACTGATGCATAGTAATAGCTACTGCACTCCCAGCAATGTTCGATAGAGAACGTATTTTCTTTATTTTGAAGTTGCAATTGGAGTTTTCCATTGACATCAGTGAAGAAAGTGTTCCTGAAATTAAAGCCTATGATATTTTGGTTACATTTTACTCTTCAGACTAATCTTCAAGTTTGGAAAATACTTTGTTATTTTCCCTCAAAACATTTCATAATTATTTTGTTGTTTGTTTTTTGAAGGAAAAGGTGAATACATGTAGATCATAGATCTCATTGATTTGAAAGTAATCAATCATATAGATTGAGATAGAAATATACAGTTCTATATGATGATGTACTTTATATAATAATAGCAGGTATTTCTGTACTTACACCAAAGGGATAAATTTTGGATCAGTTTCAAAAAAGGGAGCAAATGATCACTCAAATGAGCTGAATCATGTGAAATCATACAAATTTAAAACAAATTTCTTAGCTCCTCACTCCAGTGCTAAGTGACTTCACATTTGCCCAGCATGAACTCAGTTGTAGAAAAAAAAGCAGGAAAGCAAGCAAGCAGGAAAGAAAAATAATAATAATAAAGGATTCAGAGCTCAAAAATGTGACAAGAGCAGAACGTATCCTAAATTGTAATAGTAAAACTTAACTTTATTGCTATCTCCTATTCCTTTCTCCTCTTTTTAAACACCATCAGTCATATGAACATACATTTTTAACTTCATGACTTTATTTTTGCAGGAGTTAGACAGGTGAAGACGCCCGTCGCTGGCCGTCCCAGCGAGGCGGCCGTGGGCTGCGTGATCTTTTTCCGTCCTCAGCACTGTGGCACCGGATTCCCTTTCCACCCCCAAGAGGCGAGGCTCCCTCTTGTAGCTCTCGGAGGAGTAGCTGCGAGGGGGCTGCAGCTACTGATGATCTCCTTCCTGATCCTCAGATTCTAGGGTTCCGCAATAGGTGGGTACCCGTAGGGTGCGTACCCCCGACGCCAACAGTAACACACTCGATACGAGTTCCGGTCGACACCAATTTATTCAGGAAGTAACACAAACTTTTATAACTTTAGGGAGAGGGAGGAGAAAAGGGAGGGAACAGGGAGGAGCGAGGGCATGATAGGTGCTATGCTAATGTGGTGGTCTCTCCGGACTAGTCAAACCCTGTTGGTGGGCGGACAGTCCTCCAGGGCAGACTGCTCCTGGCCCCCACCACTGGGATTCTAGCAGCTTCTAGAAAGACCTAGCACTGCTGAGTCAGGGGCCACTGGGACCTCCCCCCCGTACAAGCTCCCGGTGCGCATGTCCCATTACAGGGTAGCTCTACTCCCCGTTTATGACTCCCAACAGACAGGAGTCTACAGGAGTTCTAGACATTATTATTCACCAGTACTAGTATTTTTCTGTCTGGAAAAAAGATAAGGAAGAAACTATTAAAAAAACTGGAATGAAGACATAGAATTGCTGCTTTTATGTTTATTGATGTAGTACTAATTACTCCACTTAAAAATCATAAAGCAAAGAAGAATATTGTATTACTGTTCTTCATTTTTCAGAACCCATTTACTTTGATATTATAATAAAATATGTGGATTTATGGATATGTTTACCAAAATATTTCACAAGTCTTTCAAGGTAGATGAATCAAACAATAAGTTTGTGGGGTTTTCTTTATTATTGTTTTGCTTTTCTTTGTAGCCTGGGGGTTGCAAAGATTTGCAGAGAATAAAGAAAATATAAAATGAATTTGGTTAACTGGGCATGTTAATGAAGATTCTGTGTACATATGGTAAGTACTTCTCTTAAGGACTGATAATTCTGGCTGATACCTGACTGATAATTTCCTCTCTTCCTTCTGAAAATGCTACTGACATTGTGCTATTTTTTTCATGATTGTATTTCATTCTATTCCAGTAGATTACAACTATGCAAATATATTTTTAGACTATTTTAAAGTAAATTTCTTAAGAACTTAAAATATGGAATAAAATTAAACTCTCCAAAGTTCCTGTGGAATGAAAAATGAGAGTTACGAAAAGCTGTAGATATCCAGTTCAGAATATTCTGTAGTTTTGCTGTTGTGGTAGAAATGCACTCTTTAGGGTCTTCATGTCTTTTTGTCTATGTGTGCAAGTTAATTTCCTTCTTTTTTAGGAAGTTTGGATATATACCTTCTTTTAGATAAAATTGCTTTGGAAAGGGGCCTGGCTGTAAAATGAAAGGAGGCTATAGCCAGAGAGGTCTGAGACTGTAGTGAGATCTGAGAGCTCTGCAGTGTGGATGACTGGCAGAATAGTTCCTTGGAACAAGCTCCACAGCATACTGAGATTCATCCTTAAAACTCCTTGCTTTTCATGGCTTTTTTTCCTTTGCTTTTGGGAAGGCATTAGCTATTTTATCATTAGCTATTTTATCTATCCTGAACAATAAGTATTTTTTAAGTTACTGACAGATTTGATGCAGATGTTCTGAAGCAATGGGCAGAAAAGAGTAGGACAACTGAGTTAACAATGGGGGAAGATACATAAAGAACAAGGCAAATAGCTTTAGCTACGAAGAGCAGAGGTAGAATAATAATAATAAAAAAAAAGAGACATGCAATACAATTACATCAGCAGTAAATTTACTGCAATCTTGGATGTGTCTGTTGGAGGAAAATACACAAATCATAGAATCACAGAATGCCTAAGGTTGGAAGGGACCTCTAGAGATCATCTAGTCCAACCTCCCTGCTCCAGCAGGGACACCTAGAGCACATGGGACAGGACTGCATTCAGGCAAGTCTTTAAGCTCTCCAGAGAAGGAGACTCCACAACCTCTCTGAGCAGCCTGTTCCAGGGCTCTGTCACCCTCACTGTCATGAAATTTTTCCTTAAGTTCCTGTGGAACTTTTGATGCTTCAGTTTATGGCCATTTCCTCTAGTTCTGTCGGTGGCCACCACTGAAAAGAGGCCAGCCCCATCCTCCTCACTGCAAATGTCTATCCTGTGCAACTCCCACCTCTCATATATATTTGATATTACCTAACCATATTATGCATACCTTCTGCTTTAGCATAAGGAAGGGTCCTAGAATGGTTGGATGTGTTATGTTGGCTAATGATCTGCCTTTCTAATAGAAACATGTACCCTAGCAAGCAGAGATGGTTAATCCTTCTTCTAACTCTTTGACTAAAATAAAGGCAGAGAATTGCCTCTACATTTAGTAAAGAAGGAATAACTGTGTCCCGTCATCACTGCTTTCGTTAAAAAGTGTCTTATGGAAAAGAATGAAGCAAAAGTAGAGAGAGCTTCAAACACAAGGATTATCGAAGAGTTACAGCAGCGTATTTTCTCTATAATCAGGAGGATTATTGATAATTCCATAACATTCCATGATATGAAAGAAAAAAAGAATGGAAAACACTACAAAACTACCTCACACGAGCCTGGTAGTTAGTAACAACATAAATAAAAATCCAACTGCTAGGGCTGCTATTCCAAGTGGCTTTACCGTGCTGATCCACTTAAAATTCTGTTGTCTAGACACAGATGTACCTAGATATGGAATATACAGCAGATGGGAGCTTTTCTAATTGTCAAATATTGAATTAGGGGAAACTGACTGGACATCAGAGTCCATTTCTTTGCTTAAAAATGCTGACAATCATGCAGTAGATTTCTATTTCAGGAGAGTTTAGAAATGAACACTTAGAAACATGTTCTAAATGAACATTTAGAAATGATATGTTCTATCATATACTACAAATACTTCTCAATAACACTCTGAAAACCACACAGTCTACGTAAAAAATTTCCAAAAGACACCTAAAAGATCATACATGAGAACAGGAAAGAGAAAGGCAATACCAAAGTTTCAGATTACCCACAGGAAATACGAAGAACCACATCACATCAAAATCTATCTATGAAGTTTAACCTTATTTTGTACCCAGTAACTCTTCTTAAAGAATTCTCCAACTTTTCCAAAATAATCAAGCAGTTCATACACTTGCTTTGTGGGACCTCTGTCTTAGGTCATCTTTAACTTTAAATTGTTTTAACCTACAACATATATTAAGGTCTGTAAAAAGATTGCTTTGGGTTTCACAGCATTCAAGTGCCCTACTCAATTACTGTAAAAGCTGTCATGAATGTCACAAACCACTGAAATTTATTAATTTATTTTCATGACTTTTAAAATGTTAAATCTCGAACCTGTCCCCACAAATTCTGTGGATACATCTGCTGTTGCTTAGGTAACTTCCAGATGCCTTTGAAAAGCGACAGATTTGATGCATGGTAAGATAACTTTTGTTCAGGACTTTGTCAAAGTTTTTCCGGGCCTGTCCAAAAGTGCAGTAAACTTAACTTTCATCCCCTGATATCCTAGCATAGAAACCATAATTCTATTAAGAGCCCGGCCTCTCTCCTTACAGCTATTTGATCTGAGTTTCAGTCCCAATAAATTCCAGTGATGAAAAAGTAAATAAATCATATTTCCTCAAACCTAGCTGTTACTCCAACCTAATTCTCTACATCATATATCATAGGGCCATCCCTTGAAATGAAACTGAATCTTAAATAATTGTCAACTTCTGCTACCAGCCTCAATCCTAGATTTCTTCAGGTTTTGGTAAGACCTAAAAAAGGACTAAACTGAAACCTAGATTAACCTTTCAAGTCTAAAAGTAAATTGTAACTCGTTTTCATCTTCTCTATGACTTCTATTTTATGTATGCTATGTTAGCATAACACAGGATTAAGCCTAACATCTTAGCCCTATCCATTCATAACTCAAAGGCAGTAAAACAATCAGTATCTAGCTTCTCTATTTTTTCAATTTAATACAGGCATAATATTAGAGAATGGGTATCGAACTGAACTTTCTTCTCCCTTCTTCAGTGCCACATGCACTGTTTAAAAGACTTTGTCCTAGATAACTTACCAATGTCCCATAACTAGTGTGTTGTAAATCTCTGTAGAGAACAGCAGAAAACTGATCTATACTTAGGAGACAGTAAATCCCTTTTAACAGTTTTTTTATTGTTAGTGAGTAAGATACTTAAATTATCCAGTAACATATCCCGTATCAAAAGTGCTTTGCTGGAGCTTTGCTGAAATCAGGGGAAAAAAAAAAAAAGAAAGAAATTTGTGTTTCATCACAGGGAAACACTTAAATGAAGCCTTATTATTAATGCAAGTCTTATCATGCTTTCTATAAACAGAGCTTTGGTAACAACAAAAAATAAGAAAACTAGTAGTAAACTGTTTGAGCATTCAGCTAAAGAGAAACAGAAAAATAGCAGTTGAAAAAAAATAAACAGAAAAGATCTGGCGTGCTTCACAAGTGATCTTTTTAAAGAGAACATTAGATATGTTTAATATATTTGCAAAAATTTCCAACCTCTTTACCCTGGCATTCTTCACACTTGAAATAAAGAAGCTTAAACAAGTCTTCCTTGTCCCACATTTGCATGACACTTTCTCATATAAATTAGATTATACACTTGCTTGAAGTAAATTCATGCAGGTAATACATTTATCTTTAAAAGACCAAATGGACAATTTAGTACCTAAAGTATAGTTTTAATATTTAAACCTTAAGTGAGTTTCAATCAAAACTGTTTGTGGGGTTTTTTTTTTTGCCTTATAAATATTATTTTTGATGTAAACTGAACGATATTTTTGTCCACACCACATACTTATTTGAAAATTAAAAAATAAGCATTGTCTTCTGTCTTTCATGTTTCTTTCTTCTCTCTCCCTCTTATGCAGTTTTGGAGTATCTAAACACTGTGCATTGCAACTAATTTGTTATTGGTGATTTTGTTGTATTCAGTTAACATCATTATTGATTAATAGAAGGCAGTATGTCAGTTTTTCTTCTTTTCATTTGCTAATTGTTTATAAAGAATGAAGAAGGAGAAGAAAGAGAGAAGCAGAAAAAGGTATTTGTCTCTCAGCACCATTATGCTTCTACTTTCTTTTTTATTAACCTGGTTGAAAATAGTTTACTCCATTGATGTTTCTCTGGGGGAAAAAAAAAAAAAAAGAGAAAAAAAGAAACAAATGTGCATATTTAAAATTATCAGTTTTGAGTAAATACAAGCAAAGAGACAAGCTTAGCCATAATAAAAGGTTTTACAAGAGCCCTGGATAAGCAATTTGAAAAGGACTGAGGCTTATTTATGCATTCTGATTTTAAGAAAACAGTTTGAACTTCACTGAATAAAGGCTCTTTAAGATCACAATCATGTTATAATATTTTTGTGCTATTTTGTTTACTTGCCTTGCAAAATTTGACCTTGGCCATTCTCTTTCAGCTGCAATCCAAGAGATCCTGATGGAACTCAGTTCTCTTTTGTGAGGCAAATGAACCAGACATGGAAAAAAAAAGGAATTGTGATCCAAATGGAGTTTTTTTTTTTTTTAGGTGAGGAGAAAAATGAAAAGCTAAAAAGTATAAAAAAGCAGAACACAAAGCCAAGTTGCTTTGGCGTTTAAGAGGAAAATGAAATGAATGAGAAATCCATGTTAAATAAATGTATTTGCTTCTGCACCCTCTTTTCTTCCTCACAATACCCTTCCTAAGGGATCACCCCATCCAGCTGAGAGGAGCATTTTTTCCCTAAGCTTTTTAAAACTGCCCCATTGTCACAACCATAACCTCTCAGGACAAGCAAGGCAACACAGAATTCTCTCTGGACCTCCGTAATGCATGTATGGTTCCACAACTATTCAGAGAGATTTTCCCTGAAGGAGAATGCTTAGCATGGTATTCCTAGGCTAGGCATTTTTGGTAGAACTCCCCAAAAGGTTGGAGAATTCAGGAAGTCTGTCCTTCCAAATAAAATTACTGCACAAAAGAAGACACACTACTTACTAATTAATAGGACATTTAATCTCTGTTGATAGAAAATGGCTTAAGTGGAATCAAATGGTATAAATTCCTAGCTTGTTGTCAGGCTCCCTTCAAGGGAACACTATCAAAGCAAGTTTGCTGATGATATAAAACTGGAGGAGCCGCTGATACCCCAGAGGGCTGCTCTGCCATCCAGAGGGACCTGGACAGACTGGACAACTGGGCAATCAAAAACCTCATGAAAGTCAGCAAGGCCAAGTGCACAGTCCTGCACGTGGGGAGAAACAACCCCAGACACCAGTACAGGCTGGGGACCTTCTGGAGAGTAGCTCTGCAGAGAGGGACCTGGGTGTCATGGTGAACGACAAGTTGACCATGAGGCAGCAGTGTGCCCTCGTGGCCAGGAAGGCCAATGGGATCCTGGGGCGCATTAAGAGGAGCGTCTCCAGCAGGTCGAGGGAGGTGATCCTGCCCCTCTACTCAGCCCTGGTGAGGCCACATCTGGAGTACTGTGTCCAGTTCTGGGCCCCACAGTACAAGAGGGATGTGGAGCTGCTGGAGAGAGTCCAGCGCAGGGCGACTAGGATAATCAGGGGCCTGGAACATCTGCCCTATGAGGAGAGGCTGAGGGAGCTGGGCTTTTTCAGCCTGGAGAAGAGAAGGCTGAGAGGGGATCTGATCTGTGTCTGTAAGTGCCTCAAGGGAGGCAATGAGGAGGATGGGGCTGGCCTCTTTTCACTGGTGGTCACTGACAGAACCAGAGGAAATGGCCACAAACTGAAGCATAAAAAGTTCCACAGGAACTTAAGGAAGAACTTTTTGACAGTGAGGGTGACAGAGCACTGGAACTGTGGAGTCTCCTTCTCCTTCAAAACCCACTTCAATGCAATTCTATGTCATGTGCTCTAGCAGAACCTGCATGGGCAGGGAAATTGGACTAAATGATCTCTAGAGGGCCCTTCTAACCTTAACAATTCTATGATTCTATTCACTCCTTTCTCCCCCAGGTTATCTCTCTGATTTCAAAGGAACATGGTAAGATTGCACATTCCTATAATGGTCAAATACAGTGGTGACAGTCACCACTAAATTCAGAGTTTTTATTTTAGTTAGTTCTTATTTTTCATGTTCCTAAATACCTGCTATTCAAAATTCGGGGGTTTCAGGTCTCCACAAATGCTAATTAAGTCAAACATCTGGGCAAACTGTGCAAGAGGGTAATGTTAGTAAATGTCAGTGCTTGGCAAGATTCATTATGTTATACTATATACCATTTGCTCAGTAACACTGTTTTCTTCTATGTTTGTTCTGCATACAGACAGTGCAGGCACAGTAAATGGTCTGCAAAAAATAGATTTTCTTTCGTCTCGATTGGTTGCTAGAGTGTGAGATTCCTTAAAAAGAAACACTGTGTTTGTCAAAGTACTGTAAAAAACATAAGGCGAAGTTGGAAAGAAAAATAAAGTCCTGAGAGGCAAGATAAAAACAGAAAATGGATGAATAAGTAAAAAAAAAATATGTTTTAAAGCACTACACATGCTAGAGGAATAAAGAAAAAGAGAAAATTAAAATTGAACACTAGAATACTAAGTGAAAGAGGAAAATATATTTGTTATAAGACAGAAATACAACCTGATGTGTAGATTTTCTTAAGGCTTGTATATGTAGAATCAATCCCAAACTCGATCCTTGCAGCCATTTCTTTGAACACCCATAAACATTGCTACAGTGTTTGCCTGGGTAGGCCTAAAGGCAGAAAAGTGCACTTGCCCAAAGAATTGGTGAACAAAAGTCCTCTGAAGCTAATCCAAGGAGGGCAAGAAAAAAAAATAAAAAGGTTTTAAATGAGAGGTTTGCCTGAAAATGAAACAATGAAACCGCAATCTTCTCTTCCAAATCAAGTAGGATATGCTGAAATGATTCAGCTAGAAAATTCCAGGAGCAGTTTACAAACAAAAAAAGGTACAAATTCTTACCCAACTGCTAAGTGGTTGCTACTGTATAGGACATTCTCTGTGTTTTTTGTGAGACTGAATATCCCACCCTCTGCTTCCAAGGAGATCAATAACCACGATCTGTAAGTATCACAATATAGGAAATTAAAATGTGGAGACATCTATTTCTTAAATTAATGCTGTTTTAGCATGGCACTTGTGAATTGAATCTACGTGACCTTGCCATTTCACAAAAAAGCAACACACTCTGCCTTAATGATCATTTATGTGTTTCATATGAAGGTGTAATTTCTGTCTCCAAATGTACTTTTGGCCATGGTCAACATATGATTATATCCATATAATCGTTTTTTTCAGCTCGGAACATAAGCACAATGCTATAGTTTGGGAAGAGAAATAACTGCATTCAGAATGAGCACAGGAATACGGTTACAGTTAGTGATGCACACCAGAACAAATACAGGTGATCATCAGTGCCATCCCATAGGAGAGCCTAGAAGACACTGACTTTCCCAGAAAAGACAGCAGTGTCCTTCTGTGTTTTGCTTCGTGGCACTTTTTGCTGTCCAGGGTGAGCTCAGCTGCTTATACACAACTTGGCTCAGTAGGAAGGGAGGATGTTTGTTCACCCTTTTGTGAGTTCAGCGGGAGTCAGAAGTCACTGCCTTGCAGGGAGATAGAAGTCTGATTTGTATCTGTTGGATGGGCTTCCTTATGTGGAAACCAGACCATGAAGGCAAGATGCCACTAAACATTAGATGCTATGTTATATCTTGCCTCTTGTGAAACAAAGAACTGTGAATGTAAATATCATATCTCTTCTTGTAGCACACGCTGTAATTCTGTAGCTAGGATATTCATCTGAGAGATATGGGCTGATATGCCTTCAGACAAACAAATTTCACCTAGATTTCTCACATTCTACATGACTGCTAAACCCACTGAACAATAGGTGCAAGTGAACCCTAGCAAATTCTCAAAGAAAATTCAGCTACTGACATAATTTTGTGAATAGATAAGCTTGTTTGTTTTGCTTTTCTCAAGCATCTAGAAATGAAATATTCAATTCAGGTCAGTTTAATTCTACAGTAAACATAGCCTTGTTATTTTTTCCAAGATAATAATAATAATATCAGGGAGAAGGAAAAAATAAATATATATTTATATATTTAAAATATTTTCCTTTGTATCTGATATTCAGGCCAAAACATCAATCATTTGCAAAGCTCTAAATGAAAAATCTTTGGACTAGGCCCTGCAAGGGAAAATCTTATTACACCATATCAGGAAGGAAGAAAGCAAATAAAGAAAATCAACCTCAGACAGCTATTCAACACAAAGTAAGAATAAACAACATCTGAAAATAATGATACTGTGGCAATCTTAAGTATAGATTGTGTTTCAAGGACTGTGCCCAAAACAAAAATTTCATTTCTAGAAAGAAAATAAGCCATCGAAAATCCAAGAATTGATTCTTGGGTTATGCATAGGAGGACAAAAAAAAAAGAAAAAAAACCAAACACATATTTACCACCATTTGACCTGAGGAGGCACAGCTTCATTGTCAGCACTGATCCCTGAAGGGTGGGAGAGCAGAAGCTCAGCTCTCCATGTCATACAACCTGAAGCCCACATTTACTGGACTGCTGAGGTTAGGAAGACTCTATGTCAAATATATACCAGAATTTTCATCTTGGACCTGAGAATATTTGAATTAAACTGATAAACTACTAAAACTTTTGGATTTTAAAATCAGTGTTTCCTGGAGAGAGGAAATAGAGAAGACAGGAAAGACGGCAGAAGAAAAATCAGATGTGCAGTCTGTACCATGTATACATTCTTCTTTACTGTTTAAATTTATCAGGGTTTTAAATTAATAAATTCCTTGTTTTTTAAATACGACTATGAAAGATGTTGCAAACCAACAGACAGCACAGCAGATTTTCATTTCTGAGAGTTTCTTGTCCCTTCATGTGAGGTATTTTTTCTGTTCAAAATCTGATACAGAAACATGGATGGTTGCAATACCCCCAAAACATCATCAATCACTGACACTCCACTTCAAAGTTGTGACTTTTTATTGAAAGAATAAATTAGCTTATAGCAAACATATATCCTTACATCCTGATTTTTATTACATTTGCAAAATGTTCTGATTTCTTTAAACAACTTAGTTTCCTTCTTTAAAATTAATAATTTCAACATAACTGAAAGAAATATAACTAAAGTGGTTGTGAAATCTGAGATTGAAGGGAGCATTAATCAATATAAAAAGAAGGTTTACACAAGGCTTTTCTGAACAAAAAACATTTCCTTTCTAAGTTTCCTTTCATTTGCATATAGAGTACATAAAACATAACCCACCACAGTAGAATGAATAATGTATAAATGAAGACATAGTCAAATGTAAAAGTTTGCAAAAAAAAGTCCCTAAGATGAAACATGATCATGTAAAATTTGTGCAAGCAGCTCAAATGAAGATCAAGTTCATATAAATTATAATCAGTTTGTGGATAACTTAAGAAGAAAGAAAGGGCTAAATTATAGATTAATTAATAAATTTGTAATTTGACTCAACATAATCAAGGGCTTAATATTTTTTCAGTAAATCAGGGAAAAATGCTGTGGGCATGAATTGGCACAAGAATGGGTTTACAGTCAGCCATGTGGCAAAGAAAACTTCAAAAACAGAAGGCAGCATCTTTATTTTCCTTCAAAAGAGGGAATAACATGGAACTGGTGCCCAGGACTAGTGAAGACTTCCTGGTAAGAAAACACAAATGTATCATGGTACTTTTATTCTACCCGACCTGTGAACTCAATTTTCTACTACTGGAGACTCATGCGAGAGACTAACAGTGTGCCTCGCTGCTCTAAATGCTACTTCAGTTTGACCATTTATCTTTTCTCAGAGTCTTGCATATATTTCTTTGCTGCTGACCTTGGACCACTCCTGAGAACTGGCAACGTGTAAAATAATTAAGTCCAAGGAAGTGCGGGCAGTCACAGGAGGAACATTTAATTTCTTCTTCGCACTTGTAATAAATTAAGCACTGAGCAAGTATAACGGAATTCCAAGAAGAGAATGTAAAACTCAAAACTTGGTCCAGTTTTACAAATAATGCCTGACTTACCCTAGTGTGGCTGACTTCCTTTAGATAGGGATGACAATTGTCATGGTTTGAGGTTAATATTCAAATCTACCATCTTTTGTTTTGATGCAAACTGAAAGTATACTCATCAAGAGGGAGGAAACATAATCATAAAAAAAAATCTCAGAAAACCTAAGGAGGAAGCATATTTAAAAGAACAAAAGTGTCATCTTTCATTTACAACATATCAGGTTTGGGAGCGTGAATATATTTTCACCACACATCTGTTAACTTTAACAGCAATCCTTTTAAAAGTTTATACCTAAATTCAGTTACTGAATATCTAAGAAGAAGTTGCCTTCAGCTCAGAAAATTTAGAACAGATTTCAGATTGGATTGTATATAAATTATAAAAAACCTCATTCCTGTGTATATGTATTCAGAAGAGAGTCCCATCATTACTGCTAGACTCTTCCAAACACAAGGAAGAAATGATTTGGCTCAGCATAGCCTGAAGAATGGAAACCAGTGCTCTAAGGAAAAGACATGATGGATGTTCATCTATTAGACTAGCCTATGTTTCTACGTGCATGTGGCAGGCTACACCATTTTTAGCTGTGAGAAAAATAAAATATAAAAATTCCAGACACTTTATTTTTAGTTTAGTACGTAAGGATTAGTTTCTAGGTTAAAAAATAATCAAAACAGTATTTGTTTGTGAAATGAGAAAAAAATCCAGAATTCCAGAAATCAGCAAATACATATTTACTGAGGTAAAGAAGCAAGTCGTTCTATATTCCTAATAACCAAATTACTATTTTCCTTCATTTCTAGTAACTTGGACTTGACCTTAGCTTGCCATTATTAGCAGTTTACAAAAATAACTATGCACAGACTTTGGAGGAGATAATTCCTTGGGTAAATGCTTGATAAGTTACTGCTTATGGATAATAAGCCTCAACAATCACTGAGATGATGAAGCAAAAATGCAGTATGCTTGCTGTTGCATCACCTACCATTGATGTAGGTGTCTTTACTGCAAATGTTTTTTGAACTCCTTAAGTAGATGTTGTTAACCTATAGCAATATTTACAAATCAGTGGGCATACTCATGCACTTTACTTTTAAATTTATGTTCAAATGTGAAGATAATGAGTTCTTGATGGGTGACAATGGCATGGCTGAGAAATGGAACCATCATTACAACTGAAACCATTTTCCCTGAACAAATTGTGTTGCCAAGGCACACCAGAATAAAGGAGCATCAGGATGAGGAACTCTAACTTTCTGATTTTGTTATAGTATTTTTGTCAGACTTGCTGACATTTTTTTTTTTAATTTCCCATTTTGATTTGATTTTTTTTTTTTACCCCTGTATTTCAGGTAAATTCAGGAAAAAGCTTAGCTTAACGTGGCAGGTTAACTCAAGTAGAAGCTGCCTTGAATCTGACTGTTTTTGCCAGAAATAGAAGGTGTTGGTTAACCTCAGTAAGAAACAAATATCTTTTCATAGTGAAGACAAACTAAGGTCATGATGGAAATAATATCTCCTCAGCATGTAATAGTATTGGCTTTAAGTTATATATATTATTTAAGTGCATATACCTTCTATAAAGAGCAAATAACAGCAGAATAAAAAACAAACAAAAAAAAAATCATTTGCAAGGTCTGCATTCTTACAGTGAAAGATAATGGTCTTGTTTTACTTCTTACTAACCATTAAAAGATTATGCTTTATTTTTTTCTTAATTAGAATTCCAATCTGATAATACTGTAATGCAGTAGTTGTTTGTTTGTTTTTTTTTAATTTGTGTTCCAGGCATTGTCTGGAAAAAAAGCTTTAAGGCATAGATTTATCTGGCTTTAAATAGAATGAATTCATAAATGTTCTTGATCCTAACGCACTTAGCATTTGTTCCAAGTATCTATGCTTTAAAAAAAAAATCTTTGCAAAATCCAGCCATCTACAGAAGTAATATAAGCCTCTCCTGTGTCTAATCATTACTGCTCTGAAACTTAATGCTTACTGTTTTTCCTTCCTGTTTGAACCTTTTGGATTTACTATTATAGTATGGGTTGTTACATACAATTCTGTTTAGTCATCTATCAGTGAAAAGTCTTTTTTATTAATAACATTTTATATATTTTTTAACCTAATGGATTCCCGTAAAAAAGGTCACTTTAAGCGTACAGAATGACCTTTCAATTTTTACCATGAAGATTTCTAAAAAAGGCTAAATAATGCTAGCATTCTACTGACAGATTAAACTCCTAGCTACACTTCCTAGGATTAGGAGGAGTGAAATGATAAATGATATCCAAAGCTATAAAGTATTACACAGAACTCAAAATAATTATTTTTATATATATAATGATGCAAAAATTCTTAAACTCCTCATTTTTCCTTTGAATCAAGAACTACTTAAAACTGAGAGTAAGGAAACTTCAGATAATCAACTCTAACTGCTTCTTAGAAATAAGCTCTGCAAATCTTCTGTGGACATCCTTTATAGGTCTATAAATTCTGCACTTGCATATCTCTTGTGTATGGAATTTTGAAAAGTAATGACATGATAAATTGGTTGGAAAATTGTATGATTTCTGTGCTACTCAATAGGTCCCATTTCTTTCTTCTAGTATACACACATGCTCAATATGAACTTGTACAGCAGATTTTGTACATCGGGGTTTGTTGCGGGGACAGGAATTTGGGGTTCAGGGGTCCGGGCATGGGCATCTGTACGATGTACAGGGGAGTCTGTTGCCCCTTACATGACCTCAAGAGCTGGCGCATGCCTAGCTCTCGTATCAGCCTACGTGCTGCTTAGGACCCCTGGAAAGTTCCAGCACCCCAAAGGTGGGGGCCGGGAGCTCCAAAGGTGGGGGCCAGGAGCGGTTTGCCGCTCCTGGCCACCCGCCCAGCAACGGAGCTCAGCGAACCACCTGCGGCTCCCACCTGTCCCCGCCTTCGCTCCTCCCTTTCTCCTCCCCGTTCCGCCCCTTTCCATTGGTTATATAAGTTGATGCTTTAGTTAATAAAAGGCCTTTTGCCGTTGACTTTTGGGTGATGTCAGAGAGTGCCTGTCTTCTTTTCCGCATTCCAACTCGGGCCCAGCTGGTATCCAGCATACGGGTGGCCGGTTGGGTTTGCACCCCCTATTGGAGAAGCCAAGCGGCTGTCAGCAGCCTGCGTGAGGAGGGAGGCATCACTCCTGATAGTGACATCTCTGATCGCAGACTCTCCCCACGGTCTTCAGGAGAGGGTAAGGGGAGCCTCCCCCCAGGGGTGGGGTGGAATAAAGTTTTACGGAACCCAGGGGTGGAAAAGGACCATCGGCCTGGGAACCCCCGATACCCCAGGGGCCCCTGTTAGATCTAAGGGCAGGCCGAGACAGCGTCGATACCCCCGGCGGCGGGAACTAAGGTTTTTCCCCTTTTAGTTTAGTTCCCCGGATCCCTGCGGGCGGGCCCCGAGGGGGTTGGAGTTTTAGTTTCACGTTTCCCTACAGTTTGTCTTCCTTCTCTTACCTTGCTTTTTTTTTTGCATGATGTCATGCTGCACACAAGCAAAGCTAATAAAACTTTCCACTTCACAATTTCTGTGTTTGCTTTTTTCAACCATCCCTTCTAGCTTACAATCTTTCCTATGGCTCACAGGGAAGCTTCCCAGTACCTGTCCTCACTGTATTACGCAGGACTCTGGATGTGGCCTTGCAAGCGTGGAGGAAAGGGGATAATCACTGCCCTTGACCTCCTAGTCATGTTCCTATTTGTACAGCCCATGAAGCTCTCAGCCTTCATTGCTGCTGGCGTACATGGATGGATCATGTCCAGTTTGCCATCCACCAACAGCCCTGGGGCCTCCTCAGCAGAGCTGCTCCCCAGCCAGTTAGGCCCCAGCCTGTGTCATTCTTCATTCTCATGTGCTGGTCTTGCCATTTGGTCTGGTTGAATTTCATGAGCAAAGGTACCACATTTTGCCTTAGACTTCCAGATTATTTTGGTAAGAGGAAGGGTGTTGGTCTTTTATTTTTCTTTTTATTTTTATTTTTATTTACAATATGGTCCTTTTGTGGGTGTATTTATGAGGAATCCTTGTAATAACAGGTATAGTAGCACTCAGGCTACTGGAAATAATTCCAGTATCTCTGAACTATAAAGGACAGTGCAGCACTATTCTTTAGCAAGTGAACTGTGATGAGAGGTAAGTTTTATTAGCATAGCATGACTTTCTTAAAACAACTACACAACTTCTGGACCCAAAATATTAACTGTACTTTGTGCAATATATAAATATTTTCCATCATAGTGCCATTCACTAAGTAAGTCTTTCAGCTACTCTTGCAGTATTTTCTTTTTGGTTCTAAAAGTCTATCTTGCCCCAGAAGGAAAACATGCATTTCTATTTTCTTTATGGACAATTCTGGATGAAAGCCAAAGTTTTTCAATGTCAATACTCCAAATGACAGTAATTAAGGCTGAAGAAAAGTGTATTAGTAAATTAAAAAGAAAAGCACAGAATGAAGCCGGGAGTGGTAGCAGAGATATCAAATACTGTGGTAGCTATAGGCCCAACTCTGGCCGTATCAGATTCACGAGCAGTCTGTCAACTGTAGGTCTGATCGCCTTCAAAACAAGTAGTCAAGTTCACAAATAGCATGATTCAGTCAAGTGCAACATTTACAAAGTAAGTTTTGAATGTCAGTACAGGAAATTCTCTACTACAGTGGGGGATTTTTAGCTAGCTCTGATGTACAAATGTGCAATCATCACTCACCCCAGAAGATGGAAGAGGGCTCTCAGTATCAACCTGAGGGGAGGAAAGAGGTTCAGCCTGCCTACCAATCCCAGAAGTTGCAATGGAATCTTCCCTCCTCAAGTCTCCCCTCAGTCCACTTTATATAAATATATTTTTTACATTTAGGTGGACCTTGAGTGTATGTAGTCATATTTACTTTCGTTATAGATTGGTTTAAAAGTCTCTCACTTTCATTTAAAGTTACAGTCAATTGAACTCTAGAGTGCATGCTCAGTGAGGAGTGCTCATACCTACAGGCAGGTAATTTTTAGGATGGAGGCGTATGTTGGCATAATAATGAGCAAAGTTCTAGTGAAGTTCATCCAAAAGGAGTGATTTGCCACCCTTGTTGCCTCAGCACCAGACATTTTATCACAGATATCCCTTTGGGCCGCTATCAACAGCCCAGCACAGGGAGTGTAACAGAGTTTTTGGCCCTGGTGTCTTCACTCTGCCCCACCTTCTGTTACTCCTCTTTGCAGCTGCGAGGAGGGCAGATTGTGCTGCCCAGGGAACTGTGGAAGAGCAGAGTCCGTGCGTACCAGCCATCCTGGAAGTGGCAGCTGTGTATCACCCCAAGCAAGCTGCTGTAATGCCAAAACTTCTATTAGGCCCTAGTTTTTCTCTAAGTTCCTCCCTTTGAAGCAATTATTCCACAGATACTCAGAAAACTCAGCGTAAACCAGTCAAACCTGTAGTTTTCTTGTTTCACGATTCAGAGTAAAATTGAGGAATAAGCCTTACTCTTCTGTACCGCAACTCTTCATTTACACATTCATGTTGTTACCTAACAAAAGCTGTTCTTTTCTGTTTTAATTGTACTGTAGTAGCACTGCTCTTATTCATGCATAGAAGTCGCTGCTAGCTGGCCTCTTGTTTGCTTATATTTAAGTGACTTTTAGGTAATCACACTGAATTACCTAAATATTTAAAAGTAATTGAAGCAAATCACTTACAAGCAAGCTCTTTGGATTTGTTATCATGAGGAATGAGTTCTTGTTGCTAATTATGAAATTTAATGATGCTGCCTTCTTTTTACCTTCTAGTATTCACATTTACAAAGATATTAAATACACATATACACATACATAAACTGTATGTGTGTGTATACATATGTATCTATATAAATGTCTGTTTCTATATAATGACATTTTTACAGTTATCCTTTTCAGAATTAAAAATATTTAAAAAATTTTTAAAATTGATTCTGGGTGTCACTAATAAAAGATTCATCCTGAAAGACCTTTGTATTTTTGTGTTTATGTATATATATAACATTACATATTTATGGAAAAATATGGTTAAAATAAACATTAATATAATTGAATATTAGAAATTGGAGTAAGATTAATAAATAAGAAGTGGAGAACATTTTCTGTGATGCCTCTCCTGCGAGATGCATTAGAGAACTATCAGCCTAAGGGGAAAAATTATCCTTATGCCTAATTGGTGTAAAAATTTGCTTTTACTTGCATGTAGATGAACATATCGATAAATTGGTATCTATCTGTAATAGAAGAGTTCAGTACTATCACCAGTTATTGTATACATGTGTATATGAACAAATACATATGCATAGGCATACATATATGTAAGAATGCATAGACTGCATGGTACCAGTCTATTAACTACAAGAGAAATATCTTAATTTGAATGAGAAAATAATACAAAATAAATAAAGTGGCCTCCACCTAAAACCAAAAATAATACTTTTGTGAATATTCAATTTAATATCAGGAACTATATAGATAAGCCATGACTTCATGCTGGATTCCTGCACAATTACAGGAAACTATGCATATCCTAGGTAGTTAATGGATTCTTTTAGCAATTTTCCTGAGAACATGGAATTTTTAGTTTTTAAAATGGCGTCTCTTTATATACACATATATATATATAATATATATTATAAAAATTCAGTAATAATAATAATGCAATGGCTAAAAGAAATACAGATGTCACTAATGAAATAAGACTAGGTCTCTGTACTTTTTCAAACATATTTTATTTCTTAGTATTTTAAAATACATTTTTGAGAGTAAGTAAGTCACATTCTTCTATAGTCTTACTAGTTTCATAAACCAATAATATCTTGACAAAGAAACCCTACCTTAAATCCTATGGAGAGAGTGCTAAAGTGATACAATCATTGCAGAAAAGATTTACTAACAACACAAGAGGGACCTACTGAAGCCAATGATTCCTTGTTAATTATTAATGAAATAAAAGTGGACAAATGAAATTAATTTTAAATATTTTATGGGATCAGGCAACATCATGACCTTGTGGTCACATTTTCTAAAATTATTTTTGAAAAAAAGCTGCTCATTCTGATCACACAGATGGTGATTAGTTTTAAAGAAACATTTTCTTTCTTAGATCAGATTTTTGTATTTTCTGCAGATTCTGTTTTACAGGGAACCTTTCAGCTTTAGGCCAGAAAGCACAGCATATTGTGTTCCATAGCAATATTTTCCTATGATGTTCTTGCAGATTGCCAGCTCAGGCTGATAGATTCCTTGATTTCCATTGTTTTCTGTAATATGATATATTGCAACTTAACCATATACACAATTTAGAAAACATACATTTCACCATTAAAATGCCATGTATTACAATTAGCTAATTGCATGTTATTTGACCAATAAATTTACTCTTAATCTATGATCACATCTTGCATAAATATGTAAAATAGGAACATGTATGTAGATGTTATATATGTACATATTTATATAAATATACATTTATGTCAGAAAGAAAAATTGTAGATGTTACAAAAAACTGTTAAAACTAAACATAGAATCTTTATCTAAAAATTTTATCGACAACATTTCTAGTGTTTTATTCTTGATCTGTCAGCCTTGACCTGTCATGCTTGACAGGTTATCTTTGAGTTTTCAGTGATGTCCACTTTAACCCACATAAGAATTTTTGATTCTCTCTTTGAACATCATATATTTTTGAATTTTTGCCTATCACAAAATTTCCAGGTCTATTGTTTGCTCTACTTTAACAACCAATCAACAAGCCTTACTTCATGTGTATCTATTAATGTCTAATGATGACTTTCTGATTCAGAGGAAGCTGATTGGCTTTTTGTTTTGAGCTTATGGCAGGAAGCATAGGACAAAGCAAAGGCAATCTCTTTTGAAATAAACCATAAATAATTCATGTTCTGTAAGTGAAATTGCAAATGTCCCAAATTTTGAAACTTATGCATATGATAATTATGTGTGACAATAAATGTCACAAATTATATAAAGACCATGTTTTAAACTAAATCTGCCTATTTTCTTGCATCTTTGTATAAACTGTTTCTTTAAATTTAACATATTTAATTACATTTCACACGGCTTTTTTTCTTCTTATCTATATGTGAAAGTTATTTATTTATTAGAGTGTTCAAATTTTACATATAATTGGCAGGAAGGTCAAAGGGGTGTGTTTTGAAATGAAAATGTCAAGTAGCAATGCCTGAAGCTGCCTGACAATTCTGTAGGATGTTGCTGTACTACGCCTGCATTGGTCAGAGGAAGCAGTTTACGCCTTTTTGCACAAGTCTTCACCTATCCTCTTGTTGCAGTTAAGAACAAATGAAAGTGTGGAGACTGAATCATCTTGGTCTACCAGCGCATTTAAATCATAGTTACACACAATTTTATCAATTACATGACTTCACTGTTCCACAGGAGAGTGTATGTGATGCAGGAGAAGTTAATATAACAGCTGCAGCCATACAGGGTGTCTTAGGGCTGGTTTAGGGTGTCCGGGTGTTTCCTGGATACCCTTCTGTTGGGGATAATGGGGAGCCACTGAAGCTGAGTAGGCCCCGGGCTGCCCCCTAGATGACCCCGGTGCCCGCACATGCAGGCAGGGCACCGGGAAACTCATCACATCTAATACGTAGAATGTTCTGGCAGCCCGGAGGTGGGGGCCAGGCGCTCCTGGTGGAGGGGGTCAGAGCTACCTGCTCTGACCAATCAGAACCCTCCGCCACGGAGCGCCACCAATAGAAAATGATCGACAGTGGCGCCCACCAATGGTAGATCCCCCTCATCCCATCTCCCTCCTACCATGTTTGATATAAAAGTTAAATCTTCTGTTGAAAGTTGGAATGTCGCTGTTTTTCACTACTGCGTCGTGGTCTTTATTTGCGGCATTTCCCCCGGTGCCGGAGTCACCCTCAAGGAACCTATAATTTATCCCGTTACTATTTATTTTCTCGTTTTGTTCTCGAGGGGCCTGCGGGTAGCCGCGAGGGATTCGCGGTCCGCAGGTTAAGCTGCCGGGGAAGGCACCGGCGCTCCCCTCAGTTGGGAGGCTGCCGGCCTGCGAGAACAACCTTATCACCGGGTCAGAGGTGAAGGCCCCATCTCCTCGGCGCACCTCCGGCGAGGCTTCCAGCGCCCAGAAAGGTGAGGATACGGGCCCTCGGGGCGGGCCACGATCACGTCGGCCTAGGCGGGAACGGGACGGCGCACCCTCTCTGGGGATCGCGAGGCCCATGTCATCCGTCATCGCGGTCCCCGTCGCGGAGGGTCCCCCGCCGTGGTCGTCACCTCGGGACTCGCCCGCCTACACCCTTCCACTCCTTTCTTGCTTGCTTCTTCATGTGCCTGAAATCTCTCCATAATCTCCTATTCTCTCCAGTCTTCAGTAGTCCTGGTTTTAGTACTGAGTTAGGAATACCCAGTTCTTGTCAGATCTTTCCAGATTTCATGGTACTTGGCAGTGGCCATGGCTGATGTTCCCAGGCTGCTTCTTTGCAGGTTCTTCACACATTTGCAAACTTAAGAGAGATTCATGGATTGATTACAGCTCGGGTACTTTTCTATCCTTGCAACTAAGCAACTCCTTATCCAATAGAGCTTGTTACATCCTAACTCCCAGAGCGGCCAACCAGGCCCAACCCAACTGCTGCACTTACTGACCCCTTCATACTGCATGAGGTGCAGTCCTCTTTCCAGAACTTCATGATTGTGCAGCCACATCACTAACTGCCTTACACAAGAAATAATAGGTGTTTAGGGACACATTTCACTCGGTGCATATACAAAGTTAGTGCTATGATCCATATCTTATACACAAAGTGAGAAATAAAGAGAACTTTAAGGAACTGAAGTTTTTAATATACAGTGATCAGAATATATGCAATATTTTAAAATATAGATATCTGTAATATGATACAATATAATATGGAAAAAAAAATCTATAAAGAGACCCTGAGAATTTAACAGTTTGAATTTGATACATCTTTAAGCTTCAGAAATATGGGGAACCTGGTTATATGTTAGCTGCTCCTCTGAGGAACACAGATTTCATCCTGGCCTGTGAGAATGGAATTCGGGAAAATAAATAAAAACCACAAATGTGCCATACTGGAGACAAAAAATGCATGTATATTTTATGTATATTTATACTGCATTGTATAATCATAGGCATTATAAACACATATATGTGCAATTATAGACTGATATGTTTACATGCACATATATGTGCACATACCTGTATTTCTGTATGTATATATGTGCATGCATATATATATATGTATAATAAGTATTCCAGCATTTCAAATACTTTTCCTGTTTCTAATCAACTGGTATTCACCCCCCAAAAGATGTAAAAACAAATAATGAAACATCTTTTCAATTCTCTAGCTGGCTGTAGTTTAATCTGAAGGAGGGCTGACAAGGAGTAGAATGCACATATTGATGTTCATGGTCTTAACTGCCTTGACAAATCATCTCTTTGCTTTGTTTGCAGAATGAGGATGGGAAAGGCTATTCAGACTCCAAGCTGCAATTTCAATCTTTCCGAATGTAATTTTGAATTTGTACCTCTGCCTATGCACAGCTTTATCTCAGGCATTGGACCATGTAAGTAATCATTTATTGCTTCAAAGTGCTTCAAAGATACAACTATTTCATTGTTCCTTTTTTTTTTTTTAAACTGTGCATGCAAAAAACAAGTATTGAGAACAGACTTATCCTGAATGTGTATTGTGAGGTAGACTGTAGATCTTAAGCCTGAGTTTATAAAACATAACACTCTACTGAAACCAATGTGTATGTGTGGCAGTGTCCAGGATAATGCTGTCAGCTACATTCTAGAATTAGTCCAGTGGTAAAAGACATAATAATATAATTGGGCCATTTTTATCCTTATTTATCCTTATTTATATTAACTTAAACTGAACCACAATTATCAAAACTGTATTTTGTATTATGCCATAGAAGTAATAATTATTTAGTTGTGCTTCATCACATTCTCAAGACAACTGGCAAAAATTATTTCTAAGAGCTCTCACAAAAAGCTTTGGTCCAGTTAAAGAACTCCTACAATTCAATGTCTGGAAACTCCTAGAACACAGCTGAGGCCCTGAACAAGACTATTGAAAGCACAGAGGACTCTAACCTTACAGCAGCTGCAAACCACAAGTGCAACCAATTCAAATGGCAGATTTGATCCCTCATTTTGATTCTAATAGAAATGCTAAAAAACAGATCTATTTTTCACTTGTGCACACCAATTTTATACTAATATAAAAATTTCCCCAGAGCTATTCATTTCATACATTTTATGAGTGAAAACAAGTCAATAGGCTTTGGTTCATAATCTCTCTTTATCTAATTCCACTTGTGACTTTAAAATAATTTAAGTCATCTGCTTAAATAGTGTTGTCAAATAAGACTTTGATTGAAAGCCTTGAAACGAATCAGAAAGTTCCATTGATTTCAACCATCTTTGGACCAGACCTTATATGAAAAATCAATTGAAATATGATTTTCAAAGGATAAAGGTTTGTAATGTAGTCTTTGAGGACATTACTGTAACATGTTGAAAACAACCCCAAATTCAATTAATCTTCTGATTTTGACCTTAACTTTCTGTAATACATCTTGCTCTAGTAACCAGATATGTTATCTTTCTTTAATGCATGTAAACCATATAAACATGTGAACAAAAATATACATGCATTGTCAGATTGAAAAGCAAGCAAACAAAAATCCTATGTTGCTACATGGTTAATACTGAGAGTTGAGGATAAAATACACAATAGCAGTGTTTCATTTAAAAACACTACTATAAATCCATAAATCTCAGAGTTAGTATACTCTTAAAATTAGTAAAAGTATGCTACTTTCTGGATGTCCAGGGTTAAATCAGACAAAATATATAGCTCTTTGTAATGAAGCCAGGCCATAACCATGCAATTATTAGTAGTAAATAATAGTTTGTCTGGATTAAATACAGTTGTTTTTCAAATTCTCTTTGTGTAACTGTAAAGATCAGTCCTTATCATCAGTCTTAAAAAAAAAAAAAAAAGGAAAAAATAAATAAACCACACAGAATTTCTCTAATTTGAACAGGTATTGAGTGTCGAGATTGATCAGTTTAATAAATCTACCAATAGAAAAGACAGAACCAAGAATTTTCATTCTTTAGGCAGACAGTAGGGGACTAGCACAGTCTTGTGCTCCTGTTTTGTGGTATTCTTCACATATTTTTCACATCGCATCAATAATCATAAGTTATTGAAAATGTTACCTCCATGAGACTGTGTTGCTGTATGGAGGCATCTGCACTTTCAGAAGTTATTTTCAGAATGTCATGTAAAATGGGTATTTTGCTCTGATATTTAAAATAGTTGTACTCTAATCTGATGCTGTCCCAGCATAAGAGGGATTTTATTTAAGTAGCATTAAGTGTTTATAAAAAGTGTAATAGAATGCATATGCATATGTGCACATTCAAAACCTATGTATGCGAGCACATAAAAAAAGTTATTCTGTATCTGAGACATTTTTTTCATCCATACTTGAGGTGGAAGATGCAATCTCTTTCATTTGATAATATATTTCAAATTAAAAGAAACAGAATAATCTCATGGTAACATTGACATTAGTTCTGATAATTACTGACATTAGTTTTGATAATTACAAATGAAAATGCCCACAAATATAAGCACAACTGGTTTTACAGTATTGACACACAATTTAGAGTATTGTTCCCTATTCTTAGTTCTTCAGGCCTTTCACTTTTTCCACTGATACGAATTTGATCCCAATCTGTTATAGGCACATAAATGAATTTCCATTCTGAATGTCAAGTATTAGAGCATCTGGAACTTGAAGCAGTTTTATGTCAACTTCATCAATACAGAAAATGCATAGTAGTATTAGCAGGCATGCATCATACTGATAATACCCAAACTGCAGCTTAACACATCATATCACTTTGCTAAACAGCACTGGACTTGCAAGAGTTGGTTGATACTGAATTAGTACTGTATGTAACATAGCACAAGGACCCCAGTGTCAGATTTTCAGTATTCTCAAGACACAGATTTAGGAAGCTGGTGGACAACATTTAGCACTCTTTTTCTGATCTGAAATTCTACTCTGTGCTTGACCTCTGCATTAGCCCTTTTCCATGTGCTATAGAACTCTTTCTGTATATACAAAATCGCTATAGATAATCAAATCACTTTTGCAGTCAATGCTATATAAAACATTATTTGAACAATGAAATGCGTATAAACTTTAAGTAACCTTTCTAGAGCTTCTAAACTGGCATTTTTAATATCACAAATCTTCTTTTAACACCTGAGGAATGTGAAATATTATGTGTAATATTTGTTCATGTTAATTACATGTGGGAAACATTCATTTTAATTTGGACAATGGAAGATTGTGGGTGTCATATATTTTAAAATGGATTATTTATTCAGTCTAAGTTATCAAAATTCAGCTGATTACTCATTCTTACTTCTCTAGATAAGACAATTTTTTTATTACCTCTGATAAAAATTGGTAGTTGCTGATCTCTTTTTTCCTTACTTCATCTAGTTTCTTTCTGACTTGTATGGGAAATGCATTAGCCTAACACAGAGAAAACCTTGGAAATAAGACTGCACAGAGAGCTTACAAATCTAGCAAACAGTCGATATGTTTGTAACAAGCTCATTTTGATTGTGAAAAACCTTACTCTATTGAAATAGGAGTTTTACCTTTGACCTTAATATGAGTAAATTCTGGACCTTCATTCATTCTTGTTGTTAGAGTTGCTCATGCTACACTATAACTATTGACTTCCATTTTTATATAAATAGCTTCCAACAAGAAAAACAAAACAAACAATAAAGCTGTATGGATTGGAAGTTGTAATTTAACTGACAATTCTGAAAATGAAATTTGTATCCAAGAGAGACTGATTTGAAATATCATCCTGAAACTAAAGTTAGCATCCTAGATTTTTAAAGGTTGTGCCTTAATTAATGCATTTCTCCCTCCGTTGAGCCCCCAAATAAAAAAGATTTCTAAAAACAGACTCCTTAGATACTATACTTTTCAAAATCACTCAACTAATTCAAATGCTTAAATAGTGGTTAGGAAGCTACACCAATTTTGAATATACTTACTGGGAATCTATAGCCAAATCTAGAAAGAATCTTATGAGCTCTTTTACATATGTGCAAGTTTATTTTGGCATCTCTTAAACTTCAATTAATGTTTTAAAATTATTCTTATATAACAATAAAATAGATAGATAAAGTAAGGGCCCTGTATGGAAGTAGGTAGGCGACTGGCCTGCACCCTTCATGGTCTTTTCCAGCCATCTTTGCAGTGGATGAAAGCAACCCATTGTGTGCCAAAATGTCAGCCTGTAAGAGGAGCACCTCTTCTCAGAAATATTTTTTAAAAAAGAGCAGCAGTTCCTGGGAGTGAGAGGCACAAAAAGACACACACGAGGAGATATGTGTGGATGCACAAAAGAAGAAAAATAAATAAGAGATAAGTGTTGAAAACCTTGAATATGTCGAGTGAACTCGTAATTAGTAATTCAGAGTTCACTTTAGCACAGAGCAGCAAGAAAACAGTTTAAAAGGGACTGACAATCAGTGATAGCATTTATTCTCACTTTCAATTTAGACCTCCTATTTTACTCTTTGTGTGAAGGACATTTGTGAACATCTCTATGGAACATTACTTCAGATTATTTAGTGAGTTAAGTAAGCTCATCTTTTTTTTAAATACAAATTGCTCTTCTTTTCTGAATTTTTGATATTTACTTATGCTGTCATAAAGGAAGCAAAGTTTAGTGCCTGAGAATATTAATAAATAGTCTCTTTCAAAGGCTCTCAATCTACCTTTTATCAATAGCACTAGCTATATCGTAAGCAAGCCAAAATGAGGATATTTATTGTGTAAGTATGACATGACAGAAAACTTGTGTCCAAATCCTGTCACTGAATATTTACAGCTGCTTCTGAAAATGTTTAATTCCTTGAGACTTCTACAATAAAGATCTCTGAATTACTGAAAGGTGTTTCATATGTTTGTATATATATATATTTGTATTATCATATGTGTGCATATACATATATATGTGGTATTAAAACTATAATAGCAAGGAAATGAGAAATGTGATGCTGTTTCATCACAGAAAAAGAAGTGCTTTGACTAGGATGTGCAAATGAATGAAATCCTATGAAAGAAGACAAAGAGTAGGTAACATCCAGAATAAATAGATTTCTATGATCCATACTTTTGGAAGGCAGTCTGGATCCCGGGAATTTCACCTAGTTGAATTGAGAGTTCATTAACATAACTCCTCCCCCACTGGGCACCTGCAGAGTTCTCCTTACCTTGGGATTTGTGTCCAACAACTTTATGGGCCATTTTCTGCTGTCTAGTAATCAGGTACAAACTAATGATTTAATTCTTTGAGGAGAGAAAAGGGGAAACTCTAGGCCAGGTCTTGCTTGTGATCTGGAACACTGATGCTTTGAAAATATGTCTCGGGCAAATGCTGTTTGTTGAGTCCTCTTGAAATCTTTTTTTTTTTTTTCTTTTAAATATATAAAATATTGTAGATAGTTTCTTAGCATATATTTTACTTTATGCCTACAGACTACTGAAATTCTAAGATCATGTAAGCACACATATGTTTTTACAGTCCTCACTGAATATAAGACAGGGCAAAATTATTTCTATGCTCTTTAGCCAACATAATTGCTTTTAAGAGAGTCACAGAGCAGTAGGCATGTTTTTGACATGATGCTGCAGGGTTGCTAAAATCACCTAAGGAATTTACATCATGGGGTTAGGCTGAAGAAAACCTCTGACAGGCGAGCAGAAATGGGTTAAAGCTGACACTGTTACTGCCCATAGTCCCTGCCAAGCCCTGCCCCCCGCCCCCCCGCCCAAGATGAAAGTGCAGCTTTCATCTTGGATCTTCGGTTAAACTGATTCTGATGTTGTTTAATATGACAGCCTAGAAACTGAGGTGACGCTGCAGCAGATTCATGAGAGGATCAGATGGATCTGCCTGAGGGGCAACCATGCTGGTCAGTGGGGTGGGAGGGACAAGTGGGGATGGTTGAGCTGCAGCTCATGGACTTGCATCTGCTCCCCTGGGTCTGTCAGGGCCCTGAAGGGACGAAAATCTTCCCTGACATCTGTCATCTTCAGCTTTCCTCCTCCCTACCTTTCATTTTTATGTTTATCACACATATCATTTACTGTTCCTAGTCACTCTGTAGAGATTTCAGGTTGGAACCACATCTTATGTTTTGTGAGGTATCCAACACATTTATGGTTATGAAATCTAACTGAAAATTAATAAGGTATCTGTAGTGTCAGACCTGATTTTATTTCATGATATTAACCCAGAAAAATGCCCAAGGGGGAATCTAAATACACTTCATTTGATTGTTCTGAACAAACTAGTAAGTTAAGTAGTAAGAAAAGTGAACAAGTATACCTGCTACTTTCATGCAATGCCTAATACATGGAACGATACCACCCCCCTCCCCATGCACAGTATATACTATGAGTTTTGGCAATTTTAGCAAGGGACACTGAGCTTAGTTTTCTGTGCTGTATATAAGTAGTATTTTCAACACAGATTTATTTCATTAAAAACACGAAGAGAAGAGAATCTTCTTGGTTCTCTCTCATTTTTATTTTATTTTATTTTTATTTTATTTTTTCCTATTTTTTCTTATTTTTCCCCATTCATCAAATTCACTTCAATAAGTAAGATGAGAGATTTGTGTGTAAATATAAAGGAGAGAGTTCCAAGAAAGATGCAGGCTAGTGGGAGGGAGATGGAAAAAACAAAGACGTATTCTGTTTCAGTATTTTTACTTGTCATGTCAACCAGGATACCAGAGTGCACAGAGAATTTTAGAGGAATCTGATAATAAATCTTTCCTCTCTGTCTATTCCACAATTGCTAATACTAATCTATAGCAATACCATATGCACTACACAATTATTTGATATTTTAGTCAGTTTTCTGTGTTTTCCAGTTGTTTTCAATTACTGAATCTCAATCTGTTTTAAATAGGAGCGAGCTCATGTAAGTCTCTGAAGCTATTCTATATAGAACTTGTATACGTAAGAGGAAGGCAGCTGCATTTGCTGAATATTTTTAAAGGAGTTGTGAATAGCATTCATTTTTCATTAGTTATTTCACGGTCTTTCATTTTTAAATGTGATTTCAAAGCACAATGAAGATCTGGGGATTCTACCTAGATATTCAAATGGACTATGGTTTAGGCTGCATATCTCATGCTTTTTCTACAGAGTACATTTTAACCATGTTTTCTCCCTTTCTGTAGTCAAAGTAACCATCTTGTTAGGTCTTTGGGCTATTCTGTTAAAGGTATTTAGCTGTCCTTACAGTGTTTTAACCTAAGTTTTGTTGTCTGGTGAGACCGTATCAGAAGTGCTGGGTCCAGTTCTTCTGGACCCAAGGTAGGGGTCCAGAAGTCTCTCGGAAGGAAGCCTTCCCAGTACGAGACATGGACATACTGGAGTGAGTTGCATGGAGGGTCACAAAGATGAATAAGGGACCAGAGCACTGTCATAGGAGAGGCTCAAGAGCTGGGACTGATTAGTGTGGAGGAGAGTACCAGTACAGATTAGGGGTTAACCTGCTGGAAAGCAGCTCTGTGGACAGGGATTTGGTTGAAAACAGGTTAACCATGAGTCAGCAATGTGTCCTTGCGGCCAAGAAGGCCAATGGGATCCTGGTCTGCACAAGGAGGAGCTTTGCCAGCAGATCGAGGACGTGGATCCTGCCCCTCTGCTCAGCTCTGGTGAGGCTGCACCTGGAGTATTGGGTGCAGTTCTGGGCTCTCCAGTACAAGAGGGACATGGAGCTTCTAGAGAGGGACCAGCGGAGAGCCATGAAGATGATTAAGGGACTGGAGCGTTTGTCATATGAGGAAAGACTGAGTGAGCTGGGCCTGTTTAGCTTGGAGAAAAGAAGGCTTAGAGGAGATTAGATCAACATGTTCAAGTAGCTGAGGGGTGATCATAGGGAGGATGGGGCCAGGCTGTTCTCCATGGTGGCCGGTAACAGGATGAGGGGTAACAGGTGTAAGTTGAAACACAGGAAGTTCCACCTCCATGTTAGGAAGAACTTCTTCACTGCGAGGGTGACAGAGACCTGGAACAGGCTGCACAGAGATCTCTCTGGAGATCTTCAAAATGCACCTGGATGCCACCCTGTGCCACGTGCTCTGAGTGTCCCTGCTGGAGCAGTGGGGTTGGACTAGATGACCTCTAGAGGTCCCTTGCAACCTTAACCATTCTGTGATTCTGTGAAGAGAATACCAGGGCTGGCGTTGTCTTAAAGTGTGAATGAATTGCTGATAGGAAGAAATAAAGAAGATTGAAACAGACTCTGAGTGGTGCCCAGTAACATCCCAACATATCACAAATTGAAATACAGGAAATGCTGCTTAAAAATAAGAAAAAAATAATTTACTATGAGAGTAGTCAAGCAGGGAAACATGTTTCCCATAGAAGTTTTGGAGAGCCCATGCTTGGAAATACAGTGTCCTGACTGGACACAGCCCTGCGCCACCTGCTTTTGGTGAACCTCTTTTGAGTAAGAGGTTTGGACTAGATGATCTCCAGAGGTACCTTCCAGTTCTAGCCTTTTTTGTGAACCTATCTTTTCTAACCTTTTTAGATTTTATCTGAAAGATACAAATAACAGAATTTATCTACTGCTCTACTTGCATATGATACACAGAATCTTCTTGGTTTCTCATGGAAATAGGACTTGTACCTCAAGTCATTTATCTGTTCATGATTTTGCTAATAGTTTTTGAACTTGGTCACCAGTTTCTACCAAATTTGTCAGAAAAATAGAGATCTCAGAATAAAAGTTCTGATGAGCTTGATAAGAATAAGAAATAAAATGTTTAACAGCACAAAAGCCGGTCTTAAGCACTAACCAATATGATAATCTAGGAGAAATTATTCCACCTCAAGTGAGCTATTTAGATAGTGTTGGAGATAAATATAAAGGCACCAATTAATTCCATGAGTCTGTTTCAAGAATCTAGGAGTTATGTCCTGAAAGGAGATCAGCTTTTATTAAAACTTGAAATTTGTGAGTTTAACATTCATGTCCTAACAATGACATTTTGCTAGAAACAGTGCACCTTCAGAGATCAACAGAAATGGAAAGACAAAAAAGCAGTTTGCCTTAGAATGGCCCATAGTTTTGTGCTTGTAATTGGGATTTATGTATATATTCCTGTATATTTACCAAAAAAAAAAAAAATACAGCGCAAGTTTGTACAGCTTCCTTATAGTTTACAGATCTAGCTCTCTCCTTATTAATTTCCAAAAAGGAATTAAGTATGTACAGACTAGGTGCTACTGTCTAATATACCTACATAATTCATAGAGAGGTTTAAGCATCCTAATGTCTTAAATTGGAAATATTGATTAAACAATGCATACAAACTTTAGTTCAGTAAAGCCTTCAGACCATAATCTGCAACGAAGAAATTCTGCATTATCTAAATGAAATATCATAAAATATGTACAAATTTTTGAACAATCAATACTTGGAGAGTACTTTTAAATAGTTCCCAATCGAAAGATTAATTAACTGAGGTTATACAAGGGTGCGTCCTGGGAGAATGAGTGTACAAGGGACACATGTTTTCATTCAGTGTCTGAATGATGAAATAGAGAGTATGATTATTAAATTTGCAGGAGATAACAGACTGAGAAGAAATACAAATATATTAGAGGAAAGGTTTAGAGTTTAAAACATCCTTTAAAAGTGGAGACATATCCTTAAAACTATTATATTGTACTAATCAAAATGCATAAGATGGAATCATTTAGCTAATCCATTTACGTAGGGACATACAGACTGAAGAACTCTTTAGATAGATGCTCTGAAGAAAAGAAACCTAAAGAAGATTATTGAAGATCTATCAGAAGTGAGCCAACAAAATATTGCAGTTTGTTTATACAGGAATATGGCCACATAAAACAATCTTTCTGTTCTATTCATCATTGGTAAGACCGCAGTAAAGGTATTATTCCAAGTTCAAGATAGATGACTAGTTTCAAGACAGATGCAATAAAAAAAATATGAGTCACAGTTAAAAGGAACAAGAGTCAAGGAGGTAGGTGAGATGATAGCTGCTTGGGATACTGGTTCTTTAAGTCTGTGTTATATGATTTTGGGTATTATAGTGTAGGAGTCTGAAGTCAAAAGTGGAAAAGCATTTTTTTTTTTTTTTTTTGCCAATTTTACTGGAATAATATGGGAAAAAAATTAAACTTGGCTACTGAATAAAATTCTAGCCAACTGTGTATGGAATAGTATATTACAAAATAAAATTATACAATTAAAATATTAAAAGGAAGGGAATGTTGAACCAAATTTTCTCAAATTGCAAATTATTAACTAATTCACCCTCCAGATAGAACTGATGGGAATATTCAAATGCTGCTTTGTAGCCTGAAAGAGAGCTGATGACTTTGTTCATTTTTCTAGACCAATTTCTTTTTTTTACTTTTTTTTTCTTTTTTTTTTGTATTACACTCTGCCATCTTCAGTATTTGAGAAAACATTTCTAATCCAAAATCTTTCCTGAATACTTAGGAGATCTACCTCTTTAGAAGCAGGTGATATGCTGTCTAACTGTAATAAGTTGACAGACATAGTTATAGCTATTCCTGCAGAGTTATAAGCACTAGAACTTATTTAGAAGTACAGAAATGTTTATCATTCTGTCCAGCACCTTAGGCTTCTTCTTAAAGAGCAATAGAACATTTAGGTTCAAATTCAGAATTAGGGCCCACCTAAGCCATTCTTGGCATCAGTTTCTATATCATTTTCTAGTTTTATGTTTGTACTTGAAAAACAACAACAAAAAAGTTGCATCAGATGCATTGCCTTGATTCACACCAGCAGGCTATATGGCCTAATGTATTTTCTGAAATGAAAAGCTTTTATAATGTTTTTCACTCTTTATTCAAGAGAAAATCGCCTGGCCAGTGTCCTAAAGACCGGATCTGAGATTAGTTTAGCATTCTCAGGAGCTCACTGTCCACAGATAAGACAACAGAAACTGCACTTTCCTCCCCATTATCAATTTTAAGATACTGCCAGCATCTGCTTCTTTGGAAACATATATTGATCTTGACAGTATTCGGCTCTATTTTTAACTAACTTATCTATGTGTTGGAATATCTATCATCAGTTCATTGAGCAATGGCTGTTGGCATCAGTAAATGGATGAGACACAGTACAAAGTAATTGTGATACAAAAGACCAGAGATTAATTCATGGCACCTAATGCTGCAAATTAAATAGCTCAAAATGAGATATTAACATGAAATGCTGGCTCTGCGATTTTCTCAGGACAGGCTGCAGTGTTTCTGTCTGACAGGTGGCCACGATATCCCATCTTTGTGGGAAAACTGCATGTAGTGCAGGAAAGATAGTGTTTACCAGATGTTTACCAGGAAAGATTGTACTGAGTTTTCTCAGTCCAAAACTGAGCCTGTTACGTATTTAACTTGCTACACTAGATGTCAGATGGAGGGCTATTTGATAAACATCCCCATCTTAAAAGAAAAGAAAAAAAAGGAAAGAAAGTTGAGAAAATAATCTATTCGGTATCGTTTTGAATATTTGTTTTCAAAATCAAAAGAATATAGTTCCCTAGAAATGGAATCCCAAATTGTATTACAGTCAACTACAGAATTGTTTATCAAGAAAGCAGGTAAATCAGAAATTAGATATTCCAAGGAAAATCAAACTATTTTTCTTACTTAAAAATAGATGATTCTACTCGTAAAGTCTTGTAATAGGCAAAAGCGAATACATCGTGCATATGGAACCAAGAATTTACTTGGTTCCCACCTGTTTATCTTGTAAGCTAAAATTAAACTAAAACAAGTTTTTGCAATAGTTACTTGAATGCTGTGACAGTTAAAACTATCTAAAATTGGCTCAGACCAAGAAAATCCCCAGCAAGTCCTGAAAGATTATGCTGTTTTTACTCCTAATCATATATAAATGAGGCCTGGAGAATCACAAAATACAAATACAAGATATTTCTAAACAATCACTCTCATTTTAATGCTAGTAGAAAGGTATAAGATTACAAAGATGTAAGATTAGTCATACTGCCTATTTGCCCTTTGCAAACCTGTATATATAGCCCCTTTATATCATGAGCAAATGGGAGACAAATGGACACATGTATTATTCCTAAAGTAATTTAAAGCATTATTTGACATTAATAAATGTGTCTATATGTATATGAGTAGCTCTGAAATGTTTTGTACTCCGCTATGAGAATCACTTTAAAGATGTAAACTGAATATATGCAACAATGGTCATGGCTTATCTTTATCCTTTATCCAGGCATGTGAAAAGTGTCATAATTATGTATTACACATTGTTTACTTACTTCCCACACAGAATCAAAAGTCTATCACTTATATTTAAAAATGAGTGTTCATACGGATAACAGACTACTAAAGAAATTCTTCATGATAGAGGCTAAGAGCTATATGTTGGGATAATATAGTTGCTTTAGAGCAGTGACCTACTTTAAGAACTTTTAAAAATATACCTGTCTAGCCGTTAGGTCATCTGACTTCAGAATAATGATTAAAGTTTAAATCTGGAGACATTTTTTTAAAAAGTAATACATCAAACTGGTAGATGATTCAGGTTTAGTTTGACTTCATGCTACATGCAGTCAGTGATACTCACAAATCTAAATATATTAAATGTTTACTGAGATGGATAACAAAGATGATTATATGATTATGTTGCATTAATTTCAATTAATATGAAGCAGAATTTCTCTAACATGAGAATAGTGACTTTCCTCTGCAAATCAAAGGGAAGAGGGAAAAAAAAAAGTCTTCATTTTAGTCTGCAGCAGAAAATACAATATTTGGTTTAGGAAGATATTCTAAACTTTGTTGGCTTCTGCATACTCATGAAGATGTTCATATACATATCTATATTATATCACCGTTAACCGAAATTCCAGTGAAGCTGTTAACTTAGAGGATAGAACAAGGCAGAATACTTCTCATTTGAGTAAATTAACAGATTCACTTTTGGGCAACAATATCTCTTCTCTGTAAATAGTGAGGTTTTCACATCTTTTCTCAGTAGCATTCCACTTTGAGTGTTCTAATAGTCTCTGTTCTGTGAGTTGAGAATTTAATTTGTAAACAGATTTCATAAGAAAAACAAATCCCCAAATCCTGGCATCTACACTGAGAATACTCATTCCCAGAAAATTAATCTTTAACTATTGCATGAAGAACCTCCTTACCTCTGAAAGCAGGGATTGTTCAGCTAGGATTTTAGACAGTCTTGACAAAACAAGACATTTTCAGTATTTCTTTCTAACTGATGTCTTCATCAAGAAAGAAGGCTGGAATGACCTAATTAAGCTATATCTCAATAGTTCACAGGCAGGATTCTTACTAGAGAAGGAAGAAAAGGAAGTCCTAACGAAGAGACAAAGCCCATTTACAATAGGTGATAAAACCATTAACACTGATAGGAAGAGAAGCAGAAATGTCAAAGCAGCATTTAAAGATTTTGTATCATATGTATGTATGATAAAGTGCTTTGAAGTCCACTGTGAGGTAATAAATAATTATAATTTTTAAAATTGTAATAAAGGTCCTAAAAGTATTAGATGAGATGTGACCCACTTTTGTTCCTATTCCATAAACCTGAAATATTGTGAACATTAAAGAAGATTGAATGAGTATTAACTTTATTCCATGAATATGCTAATGATTGGACAGTTTCTATCATTTCAATATCAAAGGATAGGAAAGCTGAAACAAGTTTCAATTAATTAAAAGGTTAAGAACAGAAATAATTTTAATGCCAGTCTACAAAAAGAGAGAAAATCAAACAATTCATACTTCACTCCTTGATTAAATTATAAGCATGATTGGCAAAAGTAAATCATAATTGTAGTGTAGTTGGACTGTATTAAGAATTTGACTGGAAATACTAAGTGACATACTAAGTTGAAATAAGTAAGTAGCTATATTCAATCTAAATAAAGTTTAGGCATGATAAAAACAGGTAGATTTTCTGATTTTCAGGCTTCTTATCATGGTAAATGGCATCCACTGTTCTTCTGTATTCCACAAATGCAGTCATTTTATCATAGAAGGCAATCAGGTTAGCCAGACCTGATTTTCCTGAGTGAGCATTTTCCATGCTGACTGTTTCTAATTATCTATTTCTCCTTCATGTGTCAGAAATGTGCCCCAATATATAAACACATGATATAATATGAAGAAGGATATGAAAATACCCACTTTATTTTAGAAAGTGACTCTAATCTATGTTCCCTTTTGGGATTCTTCATGCTCCTCAAACATTGTGTTGTTGAAGACACTATATTTGTAGGCTTTGCTCTTCTTAATTACACAATAATAGAGCAGGCTGCTGAAATCCTGGGTTTACAGGACCTTTTTCTGTTGGAATTTAACCAGGTAAGAAGCTTCTTAGATCAAGACTTCAGGGTTCATGCTTTTTCAGAGAACACTGCCAGCTTTAGGCCAAGCTTGATGCAACGTGTAGTATACAGTAAACTCTCAGAAATACATGCTAATAAATCTAATAACATAAATGGTTGCATATTGAAAATATATATATATATAATTTTAAACAAAACTATGATTTAAGCTTTTTGCAATTGCTTTCCAGAAAAATCTGAATTTACTGTAAGGAATTTGTAGTAGTTTCAAATTCTGAATTTTCCCTCTACATTTTCTCTACATTTTCAATTTCATTTAATACACCTTATCTGTATCTATTCAACATTCTTTTTTTCTTCTTATCACCAGCTATTGGGATAATGTAGCTTGGTCTAAGACTTTCCCAACAATTTGTGCTAGAAGCACCGCTTGGTCAGCCTTAGGCTGTAGTTATTCATAGCTAAGATAATTCATCTCTCTTACTTCATGATGTGTACATGATATACTTAGTCTTCTACCCTGAGGCCATGATAGCCTATTCAACTGAGAATTTAAATTTCCTTGCATGAAAGAGCTGACAATCGGAGTTTAGTTCCCTTCATTTGTTTTCCTTCATCTGTAATTATTATTGCCCAGAGATGTAATTTGATCACAACAAATTACATATAAATCTAATAGTATATCTTAGGATTTCCCCATAATTCCAATACTTCTTGTCCACATTAATATTTCAAAAATGGTCTACTACATGGGATACAGGAAAACCAAACTTTGCCAGGAGCAAAATACAGAAAATGCTTGATAATAGAGAAAGAATTTGGATGGTCATCTCTAGCAAATCCAAGTGCATAAGCAGAAGCACGACACAAGTCTGACCACTGAATGTAAAGGAAAACATGCATTCCACAACCATCATTTTGGTCACTGAACATTGATCTTCTGCTGAAGAAGCCCTGTTATGAGAAGATTTTCATTTTCAAAAATTGCCGGAAAACTCTTATGCAAGTGCAGTTGAAAGTTTATTTTATTTTGGGGAAAGCCAGAGATTCGGACTGTACAATTATGATCTTATCCCAGCTAGTTGTTGAAGAATTAGTGATAGTGCTCAGGATACATTTCCTTTAGGGTAACTTGTTAACTATATTGGTCCCCCTCTAGAAGGGAGACATTGAAAATTGGAGAGGGTTGGGCAGAGATGATTAGCATCCAACAAGATAATCTGACAATTAAAGATCATGGCATAGGATGATATAAAGATCAAGGAAGTAACTGTTTTTTTTTCATCCTAGGGAGGAGCAGATTCATAGGGAAAACAATCATAGCTTTCTAATACCTAAAAGGGAGAAAGGAAGTTAGAAAGAAGATCAGAGTACTCTTCACAACACTCCTTGGTCACAGGAAGACAAGAAGCAATGGGGACAGGTTACTGCTGGGGAAATTCTACATGTATATAAGAAAAAATAATATAATTAAAATTCTTCACTGTGAGAATGAATAAGCATTGGAGTAGCATGTTAAAAGGAGAGCTGGAATCTCCCTCACTGGAAATACTCAAGACTCAGTTTGGCAGAGCCCTGCATAACCTCGTCTAAGATTAGATGGTGTCAAAAGGTTCCTTATGATTTGCACTTCTCTGTGATGGTCTGACTGTTAATGAGAAAGAGTGGTTCTGACATCAATGTGTAAACATGAAGCAACTTTGAAAGATTTTGTAGCTTGATGCAGTGTTTCTTATAGACTTTTTGTTGCTCCCAAAAGTGCCATTAAATATTCATCTTCACATAAATTTTGATGCCAAAATCTATGAAGTTTAAATCACAGCAAGAATAATTTGAGCAATATGGAGGGGAGAGTTGGTACTTACTGAGCTGGTATAAAAGCAAAAGTGAAATCTCAGCTAAATTTAAGGAACATATTACAAAATAGCGCTGTAAGGATGCTGTTTCACACCTCTTAGTGTTATAGATCCAAGCATTACATAAGAGGAAATGAGAACTGCTTTTTCAACAAAAATTAAAAAAAAGGATTTGAGTAGAGCATAAGAAAAAATGAAATAAATACTTGCTCCCTACAATGTCTGTTCTGTTCACAATTTTTCAGGGGATGTTTTCCACAAGCTAGGGAACTCTACAGCAGTGTAATACATCATCTAGGAAGAATCTGTCTTGGACCCTAATCTCGTTTTCCATCCCTAATATCAGAAAGGAGCTGACTTAGCTAACTAAGCTGTATGATGCAGAGGAAGTTTTACTCTTTCTATAGTTTTAGTGGGCACTAGAATTATTTCAGGAGTTATAAATTTAAGGTCTACTTCATACATACATACATACATAATTTGAAGATCTACTAAGAAGATCTTCTACTTCAAATGGATAGCAAGGAAAGAGATGTTGTGGTCTTCATTGTCTCATTCAGTAACGGAAAAAAAAATTCTTTTTCATTTTGTAAAGGATGGCAAATGGGACAGTTTGGACTTTCAAGACTCAGAAATGTTGATCATAAGGATCACTGTTGTCTTTGATGTAGAATTTTTGATCTTAAGGGGTTTTATTGACTTGGGTCCTTCTACAGCACTACAGCAGGATCCTCAAGAAGAGAATAGTGTGAAATGTTACCAATTTCCAACATGTGAAAAGTATGGACAAATAACTTTGGTATTAGTGTATTGGTTTCTTTCTGTTTTCTTAATGATTTTATTTTCTGCTTCCTTGGCAGTAGTTAATTAATAGACCAAAAGAGAATCACAGAATCACAGAATGGTTAAGGTTGGAAGGCAGCTCTAGAGATCATGTAGTCAAACCCCTGGCTCAAGCAGGGACACCCAGAGCACGTGGCACAGGGTGGCATCCAGGCGGGTTTGGAAGATCTCCAGAGAAAGAGACTCCATAACCTCCCTGGGCAACCTGTGCCAGGGCTTTGTCACCCTCACAGGAAATAAGTCCTCCTCACAGGGAGATGGAACTTCCTGTGTTTCAGCTTGTATCCATTACTCCTTGTACTATCACTGGCCACCACCAAGGAAAGTTTGGCCCCATCCTCCCTACATTCTCCCCTCAGGTATTTGTACCTATTGATCAGATCTCCTTTCAGTCTTCTCCAGGCTAAACAGGCCCAGCTCGCTTAGTCTTTCCTCATACGATAGATGTTTGCGTCCTTTAATCATCTTTGTCTCTCCACACTGGACCCTCTCTAGAAGTTCCACATCCTTCTTGTCCTGGGGAGCCCAGAACTATACCCAGTACTCCAGGAACAGCCTCACCAGAGCTCAAGGGGTAGGATCCCGTCTCCTCCTGATGCAGGCCAGGATCCCAATGAGAAGGCCAATGGCAATTGGCCTTCTTGGCCACGAGGGCGCCAGTGGTTGCCAGCTGACAGTGCTGCCTCATGGTTAACTTGTCAAGCAGGACCGCAGAGCTGCTTCCAGCAGGTCAGCCCCTAATCTGTACTGGTGTCTGGGGTTATAAAACAAAATTAAATTTCTCCTAAAAGTTAAATCAGGAAGCAGAAGGAAGCCTGGATTATTTAGATCATCAAACCATCAAAACCTTCAGAACTTAAATCGTCAAAATACTAGGTTTCTAGTCTAAAAATCTTCATGTAGTTTTTTAGGTTTTTTTTTTTTTTTTTTGTTCTGGAACAATATAACATGGTAAAACTAAAAAGTGAGTGTGAGGAGTTATTGCTGGTGTTGAACTACTGCCATAACTTTCAGTCTCAGCTCTCAGTTTGATATTTATTAACTTTCAGAGTAATTAGATAATAATTAAAAAGACAGTATTTTTCAAGGCAACTTTTAAAAGCAATTTTGGTCATTTTTGGTTCTGAGGTTCCACTTACTTTAAGAGAAGTTGCAGGAAACTGAATTCCAGTGATCTGGTGATTAATGCTCCCTGAAAACCTTGCTCCCATTTCTATCACTCATCTTTAAAAACTAAAGAAGTCAGAGTTATATTTGAAAAGCATTTAAGCATAAATAGGTATCTGGTTTTCAGAAGGGGTAAAACGCCTAAGCACTTCTAAAAATTCTCAGATGTCCTTTCTGCATCTAAATACTTGCTTGTAGAAATCTTCTATAATCATCGGCAAATTTTGAAAACAATGCATGTATTTATAATGTATTTTCATGTGTCTGCATCCACCCATATTGTATACACAGAGTAATGACATTTATGCTTCTACTTTATATTCTTGAAAAAACAAACAAATACAAAACAAAGCAGAAGAAACTGTGACTGGAATTATGCATCCAACTTCAAGAACCTGCAAGGAAAAGCATTTGGTTTGGTCATTTTTTTCAGCCTCTGATAATTTCTGCAACAGTAAACGCCTGCCTGTATTCTTTTAGCACAAATAATGCGATTATGTTAATGACTTACACAGTCACAGAGAGCGCCTCACATGATGTGTTACAATTTGTCTCTTACTTGTAATGTTCAAAAGGTTAACTTCTGAAGACTTGTCATGGATACAGTAGCTACGTCTCTGAAAATCTAGACCAATTACAGCAGTGTCCTTACCTGCTCTGGAAATCAGTCTGTTAAACCTTTGAGGAATGTTTAAAATAAACAACTGGTGGGACATCAGCTTCAAGGAGAAGGGGTTTTCACTAATGAGTGAAAGATGATGAATATATTAGGAGCTTTGAGTAACTTGAACTTAGGGCTAACATAATTAAGTATCTGTAATTAGGCTCTGAGTTTTAGATTTTGCTCAACCAGGGATACGCATGTTCAGAGGATCATTATTAAGTTTTGTTAATGCTTCTGTGGTTAATTCCTTTAACAGAGCACCTTTTCTTTACTGAACTGTTCTAAACTGGGGTACGAAGTCACACATGGAAATACCAGAGCCCAAACTTGGTAAAAAAGAAAGGGTTCATAAATAATTAAGACTACTTTTTAATACTAGCACTCTCAAAATTCTTACCTTTGTGATAAGGATCTCTTAAGATCATCATTTTTTATCATGTACAGAACACTATTTCTTAAATTGTGCAACAGAGCAAAATATTTTTTAAATAATACATCAGTGACAAAACAAAAACAAACAACAAAAAAAAAGCACACAAGTACACTGTGTGTACTGTGGACAGTTTAAACTTTCATGACTGCATTGACTTCAGTAGAGCCATGCTGATTTATGCCAACTCAGGATCTGCCACTTATAGTTAATATGCTTTAAAAATACTTGTTTCCTGCACTGGAAAAACAATAAATATACTTGATATTATTAAGATTTTTACCGTATTCACAAGAGAGTTTGAGTTTCAGAACATAACGAACACATTAATAGAGGGCCTGAAGTTAGAAAGTTAGGGAGATTTTACCATCTCTCTTTGTTTCCAAATAAAGTCTTTAAGTTTCAAAAAGAAGACATGCTAAACAGTTTTAAAATGATTTAAAAACTATTGCATTTGTCTATAAATACTGGAGAGTTTGATACCAACAAGGTACAAAGCATTAAGGAGAACAGTATCCCAAAAAAAGGAGTCAGAGGGGTGAATTAAAAGACGGATAGACTTGTAGGAAATAAATAAAGCAAAAAAAACTTAAGGTAACAAATGCAAAACCTTCAATTTATTGCTATTTCTTAAACTTAATCTTTTTATAGTTATGTTTTTTTTTTCCCATGACTAGCAAATAACACTGAAGAAAGTAAACAGGAAACCCAGAATTGGATTCTGCCTTGCAATCACATGCCTTGTAATTTCCCACATACAGAGAGGAGTATTCGCCTTCTAAAGCAGTCTGGCAACAGATGTGCAAGGATAGTACTACCACAATAGGGAGCTTAGTTACAAGGTTAACTGGAGAATTCATTTTGAAAACAGGAACATACGAACATTAAGAACCTATAAACAATTCTTCTCCCTTAAAATAACATTTCTTCTCTTATATGGTAAGAATTTTATTTTATGCAAGTAAACATATCCAGGTGTCGAACACAGAAGCTTAGCAGAGGCATCTTGTGAACTACTGCATCATGGGAATGCCCAGAGCAACGTTAATCCCAGTTCCAGTTAGAGGTTTTCTGCACGTTACCATAGCTTGTCTCTTTTTGTAGTGGCTTCTTGAAGCACTTCGCAATAAATGGGACATACAGATCCAGCTCCAGTATCTCTTTCAAGCCTCATCTCAGCCCGGAGCATTACCAACCTCTTCGAGAATGATCACAGTCATCCTCTACAGACCTCTAATGGTCCTCTATGCCAAGGGATATTTTTCAGGATCCTTTAAACCATAATGTGTCCCTGCACATCTGTGAAAGCTGACTGATGAAGTAGGGGAGTATTCTGCAAGGCTTATGTTTTCATTTGTATTTGAACAGTTTTGAAGCCCTGTGTGTTTTCCTGATTTTATGCATAGTGTATATCCTGCCTCATGGAATAATTTAAAAAGCACAGATGTGGCCAAATGATTAACTAGATTTTAATAATCTGGCATGAAATATATTTCTATTAAGGTTAGTGTGGTGATAGATGCTGCGTACTACAATAAGCTACAGCATTGAAATACTGCAGTAATAATGATTTTGCTTTTCTGTTTGAAAAAAAAACGTTAGAAATATAAAACAGGCATCAAGGTGGCACAAATGATTGGAATGATTGTTAATCTTTGCAGTTTACTATCAACAGCATTTCTGCTTAATAACAAACTAGCCCTTAAATCAAATAATCAGCAAATCCTGTGACAAATAAGACAGCAGTTCCATTCTTCATATGTAGTTCACTGATTCTTTTACTCAGCTTTTTCACTGGGTTGTCATCCTTACCACCTTACTAGGTAGAATTAATTATGTCCTAATAACCTTCAAGCAGCCCACAAAAAGTGATTTCTAGGCAAGTGATTCATGATAGATAAATTTCAGTAAGCAGTCAGATGACTTTCAACATCATAATGCTGGATATGAAATAATACTGGTTCATAAAAACAAAATCAGAAAAGGATGACCTTTATCTCTGATGTCACTTGTCAGTCTTATTTTACCTGTATAACTGTAATAAATACATCATGCCCTAATGTACCTTAGTGAAAGTGAAAGCACCATTAAATTAGAAAATGAAGCTATGCTGTATTTAAATGAATGAAGACAGATATCTCCTAACTGAGATTGAATGTGCAAACTAGACAGAACTTCTGATACCTTTTCAACCATTCCCAGTTTCTATGTGTTACCTTCATTACCTTTGCTGATAAGAACCACTGTGACGAAGATGAACATATATCAGGAAATTTGTAATCTTTTCAGTAGAGCATCCCTCCAAATTTTTATATTTATATCAAAGGGATTAGTGTTTAATCTTGCTATTGCAATGTTAGTGGTTCATAGATACACCTGCTTCATTTTTTTGCTTTATAAATGATCTTTACATTGTGTAGTATGTACAAATACCTTTAAATATATCTTGAAAAATATTTATTTACTTTTTTTTATTTTTCCAGTTTAATAGAAAAAATATATAAAATAAATATCACAAATGTGCAATTATCCACTAGTTTTGCATAAACTCTTCCTTTCATGATGGGAGTTTCACCTGTCTATCTGATGATTATGTGGGTCCTAAGAAGTCTAAAGATGTGAATGTTCTGTTGATATACTCCAGACCACGAGCTCTTCTGTCATCTGGGTGTTCTTACAAGGCAGAAATGTGTCTTTGGGGCTGAACTCTTCTTGGTTCGTGGCCAGTGGTGGTGGCAAGTAACAGGGTACAAGGGGTAATGGGTACAAATTAAAATACAGGTAATTCCCTCTCCATATGAGGAAGAACTTCTTTTCTGTGAGAGTGACAGAGCCCTAGAACAGGCTGCCCAGAGAGGTTGTGGAGTCTCCTTCTCTGGAGATCTTCCAAACCCACCTGGATGCCACCCCGTGCCAGGTGCTCTAGGTGTCCCTGCTGGAGCAGGGGGGTTGGACTAGATGATCTCCCGAGGTCCCTTCCAACTTCAGCTAGATTCTGTGATTCCGTATCTAACTGTGTAAATGATAACAGTAGCTGAAAAATGAATCACGAATCATCTGATGATCATAACATAACTGGGCTTTTACATGTAATAGCAAGACCTTTGTAAAGAACAACTTACTTAGACTGTTCGATACGAAAGCTTTGAGAATTTGAATTCTCTTAACTACTACTTTGGTTACTGTCTTGGGAGAAATAAAATCCTATAACTATGTAATAAACTGTAACATATGCAGCTAAATAAGTTAAAGCATCGGTAATCAATTTCTTTTCTGCTCAATATAAGCTGTTTTCATCAAGAGACTCCAAAAGTATACTTCTTCCATTACTGTTTGGGCTTGGGCTGAAGTATTGTCAACAGCTGTAGGTAAGAGAGAAGACAGGGAAAAATCATTTCAAAAACTCTAGCTCTCAGATATTTTGCTAAATTAAAAAAAAAAAAAGAAAAAAGAAAAGAAAATCCTTAAGCTTTGACAATGGATTTTTTTAAAGAGATAGGGTCCACAAAAACAACTTCTGTTCACACACAATCTAATGGCTTCCACTTCTATTCAAGAAGTTTTCAGCCCTAGAAACCAGAACTTTTATTGAAAACTCCATTTACAAGTTTAAATACAAGATTTACGTTATGTTAAGCATAACACATATTGTTCTGTATTATTTGTAAATATCTATTACAAATCAAAACTAAAATCATGAAGTAGTATATACCTTAATGCTATTTTATTGCTATTGCAACAACTGAAAATATGGCAAGCACACAGGTACAGCATGTTTAGGTACAGTGCATGTAGACTATTTGCATACAGTCTGAGATTCTGATTATCTGTTTGCCTCTGTCTATTATTACATGCAGATTTATATTAATCACAGAACACTGAAGTAGCAATATATTTAATTAAATTTATGAAGGGTTGAACTTCTAAATATTTAAAATAAAATAAAATCTTTTTGTCAGAATAAATGGAAATATTTTTGATCAAATTTATTCTGCAGTACACAAACATTTTCATAGGTATATATTTACCATTTATGGTCAATTCTGTAAGCTTATATTCGTTTTGTTGAGCTGGAGAACATGTAAGTGATTGTCATTCGTTCTTAGCTAGACATAGTTTGTATATGTCAAGAAGATAAAAGGAAGATCTATGATGCTTTTCCACATTCTTATATGTCTGCTATGCTTTATTTGCTAGGTTGGCTCTCCAACATGGTAGATAACATAACATAATATTTAAATGACTATAGCTTTCCCCGTTGATTTTGTTGAGGCCAGCATGTTATATTCACTTTTTTTCCAGAATAAGAAAAGATGAACCGTACTGTTAAAGAAAAACTTCTGAAACTTGTTTCAACTCTTACTTAGCATGAAAGATAATACAGAATTTTAGCTTTAGGAATGCTTAAACATTTTTGTATGAATACTTGAAAATTCATCTATATATGAAAAGAAATATAATTCTGCTAATCTAATCTTTTCCCCTTCTTTTAAGGATAGTTTATTCATGTTCATAACTTGTCTCTCTGAACACTAAATCCATTTTCATCTTCTCATTGGAATTCTTTCCTTAAAGCATTTTATTTGGCAGAATCAACATAAACTTGCAGATAAGGAAGAAGGAACTGTTCTTATTTTTTTCCTATGACCTCATTAAACTTTAGAGCTTTATGATTGAAACTGGAAATATCTTTATTATTCCATGGAGGAAATTTCTATATTTGATATTCCTCTGAGGTAATTTTTATTTGAATTGAGCTGAAATGAAGACTTGCATCTCCTGTGCATGGCATAGGAAGTATTAGAAGGTATAGTTTATATATGGAATTTAGGACAAAGGACAAATTTTCTTCTTCTATTGCATTTCATTGTGGTAGAGACAAAAGAAATAATAAGGACTACCTACCTATTTAAGTAAATGTTTATGTGCTACTCCATAAGGCCAAGAATGTCCTGGATCCTGAAGAAAACAGCTGTAAGTGGCTAAAAAAAACATTTTGGGGTTTGCTGACAGAATCAGAAAAGAAAAAGAAAAAAAAGAAAAAAAAGAAAAAGAGAAAAAAAAAGAAAAAGAAAGAAAAAGAAAAAAAGAAAGAGAAAAAGAAAAAAATAAAGGAAAAGGAGAGACATATATAAGTAATGCATTCATACTTCCTGGACCTTTGCTCACTCTTTTGCATAAAGTTGCAAGATTGTTAAAACTTCAAACACCGTTAATAAACTTATTTTTCACCTGTAAGGGACATGCTCTCTGATTTTAACTTACACTCCTTAAAAAAAAATCATACTCACTCCTCTTAAGTTAATGTTATTGTTGTTGACAATAACAATATCCTTTGTGTATGTGCAGCTATTTGGAAGTCAGAAACGCAAATACCTGTATAGTGTACAATTTTGAATAGGACAGTGCCTTTAGCTCATCAGAAAGAGTACTGACTGATGTTTTAGTTCCAGTGTGTAAATATATTCTCAGTCGCCTTCTGTAAGTATTTCTAGACTGTGATCCAGTCATATCCCAGTCTTCTTTTGGACAACTTAAATACATTGAGCTAATTTAATTGTGCTAATTTTAAGTCTAAATTTACTTTAAAATAGTAAGTAGTACTCATATTTTTAAAGAGCTTTGCACATTTTGTCTTATCAGAAAAGATTATATAATCTTAGTACAAAAAAAGTTTATTCCTGCTTGGACAAAAAGTACATTGCCTTATAATCACTATGACTTGTCAAGGATATCACATTTTAAGTAAGAAGTCATTTGTTATGTTTGAATAGGTAAAATAATAAGAAATTTGTCTTCTGCTAAATGTTAATTGTGTCTCAAGTGGTGACAGGTGAGATCTATGATCCAAAAAGTACATGTTATTTGTCATTTACAAAACCATATTCAGCAAAACACGGGAACCTTTAAGGTAATTATTCTGGTGGAAATATCTGAAAGAAAATGTAGTCATACCTCTCCTTGTTACTGGAACATGTTTCTTTAGTGAAAAAGAAATGCTTGCTCCTAAAAAAGAGTAATTATCTCTTGCTCCTTTCTTCCTAAAATAGGAATTAACAAATTTATTCACAGAATCCCAGGTGGCATCCAGGCAGGTTTGGAAGATCTCCAGAGAAGCAGACTCCACAGCCTTTCTGGGCAGCCTGTGCCAGGGCTCTGTCACCCTCACAGGAAAGAAGTTCCTCCTCACAGGGAAGTGGAACTTCCTGTGTTTCACCTTACATCCGTTCCTGTCACCAACCACCAGGGAGAACAGCCTGGCCCCATCCTCCCTACAATCACCGCTCAGGTACTCGAACTGGTAGATCAAGTCTCCTTTCAGCCTTCTCTTCTCCAGGCTAAACAGGCCTGGCTTGCTTAGTCTTTCCTCATATAACAAAAGCTCCACATCCCTCTTGTCCTGGGGAACCCAGAACTGCACACAGTACTCCAGGTGCGGCCTCACCAGAGCTGAGGAGAGGGGCAGGATCCCCTCGCTTGACCTATTGGCAACGCTCCTCCTGATGCAGGCAACAATCCCATTGGCCTTCTTGGCCATGAGGGCACATTGCTGACTCATGGTTAACCTGTTGTCAACCAGGCCTCCCAGATCCCTCTCCACAGAACTGCTTTCCAGCAGGTCAATCCCTAATCTGTGCTGGTGCCTGGGGTTATTCCAGGTGCAGGACCCTGCACTTGTCCTTATTGAACCTCATAAGGTTCCTCTCTTCCCAACTCTCTGTATTCTCTCTCCATTATTTCATATTCTTACTATCAATATAGTATTTCAACAGTAAGATTACACTTAAATATTTTTTTTTTAATATTTTCTTCTTCCAAAGTACAATATAGAACAGACAAAAGAAAGTCAGGTTTTGCAATTTTATTTGCTTGTTTACTTTTTCCTGTCTGATATTCTTTATTAACAGTCAGATTTTAAACAAAATTATAATACATACAGTCACGAGATCTTTATATATATATTTGTCCTACTTTCAAGTTACTGCATTACTGCAGTTACACAAAAGTAGATAGAGTTTATTCTGTAAATATGTGTGTCTGGGGTTAATTATGATATGTCGTTTGCCTTTCAGAAAGACCAGATATTGTCAGTTACATATGTTTGGTCTACATTTAATTAAATCCATCTTATATCTGATACAACTATATTAAGCTCTATTAAAAATTAAAACTACAATAAGAGTACTTATGTTCGTCTTTCTAATAACAGATTACATTGTTGTTGATAATCTCTCTGCAAAATCTGTAAAAAATCTTCAGTTAATTCTGCCCTACAGAAATTCACGTTGCATGCAAAAGTGAGACAGCTCTGTGAATCTGTAGAGCAGTAAGTGGTTTTGCCAGAACTAATCCTGGCATTGGACTGTGGACTGATCTAACAGTGCAGAGTCTCAGCACTCACCAGGGCTGGTTTTGGCCACCAGCTCATTGGTCAAGGAAACTGCAGGTCTCCTACATTGTGTGCAGCGTGAAATTGTCCAAACTTGCACTTGAGTGCAAGAGGTCATCACCTTCTCAATCTGGGGAGACTCTTAAGCAACTTTTAAGCTTTGCCTGGTAGCCATTGAGAAAGAAGGATAGTCTGATAAGAAAATGTATAAAAATAAGCCCAAGCAGATTCCAAAACTGAAGAGGAGCAGACTTCCCCCATGAATATCCTCTTTCTCTTGACAAAGACATCAGAATGGCAATGACTTGTCATAAACTCTCCCCCATTCACCTTGAGAAAGACTGAGAATAAACATAAGCAAACAGCAAACATGCAAACATTGGAAAGATGAACATTAACACCACAGAACAGGTGTAAATACTAGGAAGTAGTTTCGTATAAAAACTATTATACGAACAAAAAATTTTGTCATTTGGCATGTCAGACTTAAAACATGTATTGGATTTATAATTTCTTAGCTTAATATGCACAAATTATATAATGATTGGGGCATAAGAAGATAGTAGCACTGATTCTGGAATGCTGACTTAAGTGTTTAACTTAATGTCATCTGTGTTTCAATGAGATAAAATAAAATCTTTGTTTTAATGAAGAGTAAATGTGTTTCAGTCCAGCTGGATTTCTGTAATGTCTCATGGGTGAAAGTGCTTAAGGCATATTTGGAGGAGCAAAGGAGAGATTTTGATGTTCAGGATTACATGGGTCATTGGCACAAGCAGTTCTTGCTCTTCAGGAAAATTTTAAGTGAGATCCTTCATCTAATTTATGTTTATTCCATTTATCAATTATGTCTACAGAATTTCTTAAAAAAAAAAAAAACACCATCCCCCATAAACCAGCTTCTGTGCTTTTTAAGATAACTTGAACAGGATTGATTAAGTATTATGACGCCATACATGTTTCTTTTATTTTGTACAATGAAACTGTAACCACACAGCCGTGCCATATAGTATTGCCATTCTTAATAATGGACCATAAACTTTGTATTGAATTTACAAGGCCTCAGGTCTGATGTTTGGCAGGTCTGCTCTGTCTGAAATTTTGACTTACCTATCTTTGCTTTGTTTGGTTTACCTGTGGTAGCAGTTTCTCTATTTGACCAGACATCTATGGGTATGTTCCACTTTTGTTTATCCTTGTTTGATATAGTCATAGTTGTATACAGAAAACAGTAACAAGCAGTCGTTCCATCTAGAATGACCTCCTCAAAGGAGGTCATAAGCACTGCTTCCTCCAGGACCTAGGGATCCCTCCATCCTGGCCTCTGGAACCCAGCCTACGACCTGGGCTCTCCTTGCCCCTAGCCAGTGCATGCAGCTGCTCTCTCGTTTGCAGGTTCAACTGGTAGTGGGGCTGAGTGTGAGTCCCAGAGACAGAGGATGTTATGCAGACTGTCACAGGCATGGCACTGCCTTCAAACAACATCCCCATGTAAGGCTACCAGAACTCACATAAAACATAAGTTAAGATAGCTGGGTCCCCATCCCTGATCAAGCTAATAAAGAAATGTGGTTCACTAGTGAAATCGCACACATCCTCATTCTCTGGGTCACAGGCACTTGGGAATTTGCAGATGCTTGAAGTACCAGTATGGCCCCTCTGCGCATCCCAATCATGAGCTTCCTTATACACCATACTGGCAATCCTGCTCATTAGCTAATCCCTCTTAATGCTTGCTAGCAAACAGATGCATGTGCACACACACATGCTCACATACCACTTACCAAGCGGATTACAAGCACTCTACATACTCACAGATCCCCCCGATACCTTCACTGCCCTTCTGTCCATCTAACATTCATGCCTAGGAATCTGCCCCTCAAAATCATATGTTGCTGTACCTTAATTTCTGTACTTTCCGTAGCACGATCCCATGTTTCTTCAGAGACACTTCCCATTCCCAGTTCAGGAAAGCATTTACCCTTGTAGTCGCTAAAGCACATCCTTGAAAGAACTCCATCAAAATAAATGTCAATATGAATCAAACTTATCCTCTCTTAATTAGAGAAACTGAGAGCTAAGGCCCTGCTTTTGTCTTTCTATTTAAATAATCATCTTTCTTTTTCAAAACAATATTTATGTTTACATAATATTTAGTATCACTAAGGTATATATTTCAAAATAATGGGGTGAATGTTAATAAGTAATAAACTCTCAAGTAGCAATCTTTGAACATGAACAGATGTAAGAAAAGTTCTTAGAATTAAAGACAGAAAAAAAATCTTAGAGCTCTGCATGCACATTTAGAAGTGAAAATAAGACCTAAAATTTTACAGGCAATTTACAGAAAAGACTAGAAAAGATAAGAGCACTTTGAACAGATAGCTGTTAATATTCTGAAATTACATCGCCTAAGTTTTATGATTGAAGCCTAGTGGGTGAAGAATAGTATATATAAAGACCCTTAGTTCCTTAAAGCCAACTCAAATACTCTCGATCATTCTTTTAGTCAAAAGCAGTCTGCAGAAGCATTGGATCACAAGCCTTTAATATTCATTTTTAAAATAAGCAATAAAGATAAAGTGCATTTAGTAACGGCAGCTAGAAAATAATTTATACTTTCGAGGCTCCTGGAAAGAGAAATTGTTTCTGTTACAGATTGCAATGGTAAGAAAACACTATTCTTTGCCATTAGTGTTACATAGAATTATTAATTTTATACAGATATTAGTTTAATCTTAATGGTCAGATTTTCAAGATGGTCTATTATTTTTTAGAGAGGCACAAAATTCATGACCACACAATAGAATTTTATAATGATATAGTTGGGAAAGAATCAGGGACAGCACCAGCTTAGAACAGGGCCTTGTCTAGGTAGTTTTGACCATCTACAACAGAGGAAGGCCACAGCCCCTTTCGGCAACCGAGTAAATGGGAGGTAATAGGTTGTCAAAGGCCTGCAGCTGAAGGGAGACAAGCTTGAAAAATCAACTCAGTGAATACTGGGACAGCAACTGTACAGAAATACTCACCTTCTTGTTTGTTCACTTGGTGGCTACATCCAAGAGAATGTAGCAAAAGTAAGTACTTCAATGACATTCCAGCCATATCAAGACTGTCCATTTTCTAAGGACTATTAGAGCAGCTCTGAGTTAATGCATACTCCAACACATTAGATATAGCAAAGGAATAGATCTTATCAAAGAGAAAATGCTCAGCTTCTTCCCTTGCCCTCATAGGCAGAATGCAAATTATCTATGATCTGATATGATCTGATTATTTAGGAGTTGAGGTAATCAGAGGAAGATCTGGAGGCAAAACGACTACGGGCAGAGAAGGGCCTGTTGTTGACAGATACATGACCAAAAATCCACACATGTGCATCTTCCCAAAACTAGTAAGCCACAGAAACCCTTTAGCAAGAGCAAAGACTTGTCTTAGAAGATCAGTCTTTAAAAGCATCAGATACTTAGAAAGGTCAAAATAGAAATAACACTCCACTTAAGGTGGAGCTATGCTAGCTTGCTACCCAACTCTTTTCTTGTCCTATTCTCCAGCATTTCACTCCAGACAGTTCACTCTTACCCTCTGCCTAAAGAGTTCACATCCCATCCTGGTCCCTCTATCCCCATATAATCTGCCATAGATTTAGTCTTCATCTCCTTCTGAAGTCACTAAACTCTCTTACCTATCTTTAATTAAACCTAAATTTCCTTAGCAGAAATATTAACAATAAAATAGCAAAAGCAATTAAAGCAGTCTTACAGACTCCACTTTTCTCCTACCATCTCTTAAGATATGATGTGTTTCTTTCGGGAGGCAAATGTTCCTTCTAGTTGTCAAATCAAGTTGCCAATGTGTGCTAGTTACTTTTAGGTCTGAGGAGAATTAAAGATTTTTATTTGATATGAGTAGAATTTCAATTCGGGGGATGGTGAATTACAACAGAATTTGTACACAGTTTAGGTCTTGAAATTGGAATGAGGAGAAAAGGTTCATTTTATTATCATGTGAAATAGGCAACCTCAAAAGCAGAACATCTATATTTGAGCAATAATTATGTTTAGAGTTTGAGTGATAAGTGTTAAAGTAAGATAGACTGAATTACATGTGAGCTTGACACAAGTGCCCTTTCGCAGAAAACTAACCTGAGGGAGAGACATAGACCTCCGCGTGTAGGCCTCAGTAAAGACTGTGTATTACATTGTCACCAGTTCATTTTCTTTGTGCAACTGAACTGTTGTGTTTAGCTGTTCATTGTTTGAAATATTAAGCTTATTTTAGAATTTTCCTACATTATATTTCAGATTAATTTATGACACCAATGAGACATATGAAATATGCTTATTCTATTTCTATCCTACCCTACCTCTCCCATAGTATCATTCATTCATCTCCGGAGATTGTCAACATCAGAAATTCACAGTTAATCACATTTTGTTTAACTAATATCAGAGAATGAACAAGAAACAAATGCTGAACTGCAGACATGTAAATTAATATTTTATACTAGGACAGCACTCCCTGATGCCTTAGGCTCTTTCTAACCTAGAATTCTTATTGAAGGACAAGAAGGACAAAAGTAACTTTTGTTTTTTTTTTCTCTTGAGTATTCTAAGGAATTCAAAGTTTATTAATTAGATTAGTGGAATAATGTGGTAAAGAAGCAGAGAAAATCATGATATCCTCTTTCCACTATCCTCCTCCCCCCGTCACTTGGAATAATTTTCAATTTCTTATCATCAGTAAATAAAAAACAGAAAAATACTAATAATGAATTCATGTCCTTCATAGCACTAAACAATAGAGGCCTAAAGGATATCTGTCATTTTATACCATACGGAACAAATCTATCTTGTACTAGGGAAGAGCAACTAGATAAACATATCTTGGAATAATTAAGAAGTATTTTAATACATGGACATGATTAAAAGAACAATATTTCTAGATCAGTGGAATATTTGTTTTTCTCTTTCTGGAACATACAGAAGTTCATTCTTGCAACTTGCTTCATTGTTCATTCTAACATCTTGTCATCCTGGGACTCTGGATCCTATAACGAGCATTTTACTTTATGTTTGCCACTGAAATTTTGACTTAGGGGTCAGTGTAGGTGTAACATTAGGTGTAAAAGCTCTCAAACAAACAAAATACCACCCCTTCCCTCCCCAACGCACACACTTCAAAAAAAAAAAAAAGAAAAGACCACCACCAACTTATGCTTTTTTTTATTTCTTTCCTGGAAGCAACTCCCTGCTCCTCCTCCTGATCCTGTATCTTTGAAATGAAGAAATAAAGCAAGTAAGAAACAATATTCTTACATCCAATCTATTCTTCATATTTAAAGTGTTTTTTTTTTTTTTTTCTCCCAGAGGGACCACTTTGCTGTGTTTATCTTCTATTTTGCAGCAGATTTCCAATTCAGATAAAACATGAATAAAGGAATCCAATACAAAAGACTTTCCTTACACAGTTCTCAAATGTAGTTTGATAGCAAGTTGAGACTGTGTTAGAGAGCTTCAGAATAAGTTCATTTATTGCCTTTGTTTGTATCTGACTAGAATTTCAATAGAGGTAGAAGAGAATAGTTGGGTAGCAATTCATATGGATTAAAAATAGGTTACTATTGCCCAGTGCTTCTGCTCATACTCCCAGATTAATTCAGGCATAGGTCAGAATGAGCAAACATACTTAATAAACTCAGATAATTATGGCATATGATTTCTTTGTGATGTAGTTAAGGTAGAGTCTCTCAACTAGGTCGGAGAGCTTTGCTATATTTGTTTTTGTAAAAACCTGATTCTCTTTTTCCATTTGGCTCTCTTCAGTTCCATTTAATAAATTTCAAGTTTCAAATGAGTGAGGTGATGAATTTTTTTTAGATGTTCACACAGTTCTGATCTGCATCAGCGGGCATTATAAGCAGCTGAGGTTATCCACAGTATATGGGACTCCTGGTCGTGTCCCCTTTGCTTACAGCCAGAAAAAGGAAGTTGGAACTGCTGCAGTAGCTCTATGTCCTTGGGGACTGTGCATATGCAGGCAAAGTCTCTCAAAGGTGGAATTCTTTGACTTTCGGAATTGTACCGTGACAGTGCTGCTGTAAAGCTGCCAAAGCAAGTCCCAGATTTGGATCTCCTTAACTTCAAAGGTTAAGCCATTAGAATGCAACCATTTCCTTTTGCAATTGTCTTACAAATGCATATTAAAATGAAATTATACATGCCCCAAGCCCCACTTCAATCTTATTTTAATTGATAGGCATTATCTGTTTTAAAGAGATGTGCACAGATAATGAAGTTATAGTGGGGAAAGTCCCTAATGGAGATATGTTAAGACATAAAATGAGACTTATTTATTAGTTCTCCAGCCAAATTAAAAGACTCTGATAGTTAAAGTATTCTCTTTAGAGATGAGTTCAATCTGTCTAGATAAAATTGCACAGACATTGAATGTGTGTTGTAAGGTATACTAGGTAAGTATTTCAACCTCTGAGCCAGTCAAAAAGATTCAAGCAATGTTTTTTGGTTTTGTTTTTTTAATAAGAAGATAAGTAAGATAATAGATTCTGATGTTAAATTTCTACTGTAAAGAAACTTTACCATGTGACCTAAAACAAGGCACTGTCAGTATTAAAGACACGGGATTTCAACTATGTAAGAACCTTAGGCCAAGAGCTACCTTTAAACAAAGGCAGTTAAAATCTCAACTAACAGTAAAGTCTCTTGGTTCTTGTAAGGATTAAAAATGTATACTCATTCTCTAACTCAATGTTGCACATCCCACTCCACTTGCACAGGCTTATAGTTTTGACCCTTAAGCCCCAAGGGTGTTCTTTACCTTGGCTCTTTACAACTGCGCCAGCTATTCTAAATACATTTCACTGAATCTTCACCAGATGATAATAGCTGTACATTCTTCTTGCAGTTTTCTACTTTTCACTCCAATTTTGCACATTCATAATTAATCCTTAACAATGCACTACTAAGCTTTCAATCTTCATAAAAATACTTCAATATACTGAAGTTCCTTGTCTTTTATTAGAAATGGAATACCTTCTTAAAGAAGAATATTAGAGACAGAACTGGTGGTAGATTCTGTTTGTTTTTGCCAAAGGAAGAGTAAGAGAAATAAAACGGGGCTTATTTCTTTTCAGTGAAGAAGAAATACATTTTAATCTCCATTTAGGAAATAGTACTTATAAGTAGACTTTGGTGACTCAGTTCTTACCTCCTTTGTGTTTTGTCAGTATTAAGCTTTTCCTGATGAATGTACGTGAAAGCAGTATTTAAACAAAACATTTTGATCTTCAAACTGCAGCAAGTTCCAAGTGTCTGACAACAAAAAAATTATAAAGGAAAACAGTACTTCTAAAGTATTATAAATTATTTAATGATTTTTCCATATATATTAATATATATATGTACTCAGTATGACACAGCTTTTACAGAAATAGGTTATGAATTGGTTTTATAGGCAGACTTAATTCTGACACTTAACTTTGAGTCATATTTAAAACTTCAGCGTTAGAAATTCTGTTTAAATACACTTGCCTACATTCTAAACAGGAAAGAAAACTAACTAAAAACATTCTATTGTTTTCCATGTGGTTTCAGAATTAAGATATTCTGATATGCACAGACTACAGAGAACAGCAGTCTTCTGCACTTCTCTCTGAGGAACTTAAAGAACTGAGGTTGCTTAGGTGAGTTTGGTTACCTGGGGTATGCTATCTCCAGACACCAGAAGGAATTTTGAAACTCAGCAGTAATTAGACTGACTGAAAGTTGTGCAAGGGCATATTTTCTAATGATGGTAAGCTAGAAACAATTGTGCATTTTAGAGAGCATTTAGAAATATATATTTTTTTGGCAAATACAATATTTTTGCAGTCCTTTGTCGATTCTCTCAAATTGAAGTTTCTTATCCTTAGTTTCAAAACTGTCCCTTTCCAGTTCTCACTAGCTCTTCTTGTTAGCTGTCATTATTCAAAACCCTAACAAACAGACAAAAGGTTGTAAAATAACATTATCAATAACTGTGTTAATAATTAACAAACTTCTTGTAATAATTCACAATAGTAACTTGTGAATACCAGCACGTTTCCTTTGTGTAAGGCTAGCTGTTTCTTCATTAAGACTACTGAATACCAGATTAATTATTGTCCCACTTATTCATTCAGGCTGGTGTTTGCTCTGCCTTGTTTGTAGACTACTTTTTTTTTTTGTGAAGCAAACACATCTCTCTGTTTGTTTGACATAACCTACATAACTGAGATCTTAACGGAGTTTGATCTAATGGATAGGTGATATGCGATATATATTGCAGTAGCATCATTGGAAATTTTGTGCAGTTCAGCTCACTTCAGCATGTGAAAATCTAATTTATAGAGGTGGAGAGGAAACTAATCTGAGTGATTAGGTGGAGAATGCATAGGTGGTGGCAGAGGACTACCAGTGATAGGCCCAGTTAGAATACCAAAAAAAAACATCAAACAATCAAACAAACAAAAAAATACCCTGGAAAAATCAGTTATTATGATAGTTTATAAAAATAGAAACCATCTGTCTTTTATTAAAACAATTGCTGTCTGTGTATGTTTCAACACTTAGCAATTCATGTTATGATTAGCTGTAGAGCTTAGAAGGAGGCTCAGTTTCCCAGAAAAATGTAAATCAACTCCTTCAAACCATTTGCACTGGTAGAATTGTTTTAATGCTAAACACATTTCAGAACCACTCCAAGAATATGCTCTTTCTCATCCTTACAGAGGAGATCCTACCTGACAAACCTCCATTGAAAAACATTAAAACATATGTACATTTCTCAATGGTGTTCCATTTCATTCTATGAGTTTCAGAAAACCATATCTCCATTGCAAGTGACAGTATAAATGAGACACTGCTTTATTGCACTTGCTTATATTTTCAGCTCTTTAAGCACTGCCCCAAACTTGCTCCATAACTGACGAGATATAAGATCGTCTTTTTTTTTTCCAAATAAGGAAGCGCTTTTATACCATTTTTAATAATAAAAGCAAGCTCTGTAAAATGTATTGACTTTTAAATTGAAGTGTTTGATCCAAAAGACATTTTAAACCTGTTAAGAACAATAATAAATAGAGATGAAGCATAAAGGTGACTTCAGCCTTATGCATGTTTTTCTTTTTTACTTAATGAACTTAATAAAACTTAATGAGTTTTAATAATTGTAGTCTCTTAGAGGAAAAAAAAAAGTAAACTCAGTGTTTGGCTTGCTTTTAATAGAATAGAATGTGCTCACACAGTAACACATTTAGTATGCTTATGGAAGCATCACAAAAGCTAGCAGTATCAGCAGTCCAATTTCTGATTTTTTTGTGAAACCATTTTTCTTGAAATAACCATCATGTTTGCATTGCTGGTGTGCAGCAACTCTAATGCTCAAGGTTCTTCGTGTCTACATTTTTATGAAGGTATTACTTAGAACTTATTACTGCTTTTTCAATGGATGTTACTTCAATCAGAACATAGAAAAATGAAAATTTAGTATAGTTATTGTTATTTTTATTTGTAATATCATTATGCTGACTTTCCAGAACTTTCAGAACATAAAGCTTATAAATTCATTTTTAAGATTCATCAAATTCAAACTTTACATTTCACAATATATGGTAATCGCGTATGAAAGTCAGAGCAATATGGAAGCTGAAAATGCTGAGGTGTGTGTGTGGACTCAGTTACAGGCTAGTTACTTTAAATAAGAGGAAGAACTCCTGACCCTTTCTCTAAATCGAAAACTAAAGAGATGAAAAAAAAATTAGGTTTTAGTTTCATTCATGCTTTCTGTTGATTTCTATTTGTTTATTATTCTTCTGTTGTGGAAAACTCAGTTGTACTAGTTACCTCCAATTCAAAACATATTTGCTTTGAATAAACTCTGATATCAACTGAATGATCAGTTTTAGTTGCATATTTTCCTCAACATATTGTTACATGTTACATCTAGCCAAATCAGGGACTTCCTGTGTTCTAATAGCATCCTGATAGTTCTTAAGATGACACTTTTTTTTTTTTTTATAAAAAGGAGAAATACCCTGAGCAAACAGGTGCTTTTCTATTATGCATTGTGAAGGCTAAGTGTAGGTACAGAACGCTGAATCTACAATCTGCTGAAGTCAGACTGACATATTTTGTTGTCCTACAGCAGAGTGGGCATCTAGAGAGAATAAACAACTTCTTAGAGAATTAATTAACCTGAAAACAGATCTCTGACATCCAAGTATGACTTTATAAAAGCAAGCCATCTTTCATATATATATGTAGAATTCAGAATATAAGATTTATTAAAAACAAAAAAGGACAAAGCCAGAAGATATTTTTATGCAACAAATACCTGTTGAAAATTCTTTTTTTTTTTTTAATTTGAACAGATAATTATTAAATTCCAAAGAGGATTATTATTTTTTTTTAAGAGTACACCTATGAAAATTAGGCTTCTAATGTGACACTTATGCACATTGAGGCAGAGCTGAGTCTCCATCTTTATCTCTGCAAGAGTTAATGAGAATCTGGCATCAATTTAAGTATTAATACCTAATCAAGAAAGACACCTGAGGCCTAGTAACTAGCAGATGTTTTGTTGAATTCGAACCTTAATGGCTCAGCAATCAATAGAGTAACATAAGAGCATTTCTTCTGCAATTCTAATAGGAGCAGATGTGTTTAAGCTGAAAGGTAAGTGTGTAATAATTAGCTAATTCAGTGTGAATAGCAGCAATTATCAGTTCCAAGGATAGAGAACAAAAAAAAATCGTTAATAAAAAAGCATACATCATAAACATTATTCCAGAGTCAAATGTTGTCGCTCCTGTTGAAAATACCTCTCTATTAAATAGGTGGAAAGAATTGAATGATCTGTTTTCACACAAGGTTTTTTCTTGTTTCCTCAATGTCAACAATATTAATTAATCTGCATGGTAAACTTCGTAGATATGACTGTAATTCGTATGATGAAATCTATACCTTAGGTTCAGTCATGATGGATTTCAAGATCATTTATAAAGTAGAATAACAGCATGGAGATGCAAAAAAAGGATAATATTCCTTGCTATCAGGAATTCATTATTGATAGTTATTGGAATAGAAAGTTCTGATTGATATTAGGTGCATATATGAATACAAGCCTCTGCCCTAATTCCCATTTGTAATTTTACTCTAGTGGGGTGTTCACAAAGCTATGTTTATTACATTTAACAGATATTATGAAGTCTGATAAAAAAATTCAAAGAAATGCATATCATTAGACGATGGTAAGTAAATGTAATATGCATTATTCTTCACATGGTTATCATAGAGGTGATGACTCAAGCTTAGTTTCATCAGTGACAAAGTACATGTAGAAATTATAAAATAAGAGAAAATTAGAAAGAAAAGCTGGAGGAGCAAATTGCACTAAATTGGAAGTTATAAAGTATTAAAAATTTATAATACATGTAGGAAAAAGATGTTGTCAGGTCTAAATGCTGTAAGTTTTTAAAATATGTACTATAAGTAACAGAAATAGGAGAATGTGTAGGCTTATTACTGAAGAGAGATGATAAAAATTAATAATCTTGTAAAAAGACAGATCACTTAAATTTTTCTACTGTGGGGAAAAAGCAATTGAATTTCTTTTGTGACATGAAGATAATCAGCTAACACCAAGTCAAAGAGGAACTGAGAAAAATATTAAAACTACTCTACTAGAAAAGAAAATATGGAGTATATTTCAAAATACAGAATATAAACTGGGAAAGCTAAATTAGAATTTCATGTAAGTAACTTCTTTCAGTACTTAGAATATATTTAGTTCCTTAAAAGCTTTGTGCAATTTATCACTATATTCTAAGTACTGAAAGGCCACAATGGAAAAGATAGATAAACAAAATAAATATATTTTTTTGCGATTTAGTATGATCTGTCGTCTCATTACCAACAAAGCAGAACATATCAGATAATGATAAACAAGATATTCTAGATGCTAATGAGGATCTGTAGCAAAGGGAAAAAAATACATCCTTCAAACCCAAAAGATAAAATTTTAGGAGGCAACAAGTACTAGTAGATCCAGAGATTAGAAATAACTGAAAATAATATGAGATGCTAACTTCTATCTTACCAGTCTTGAAGTACAGAAAAAAAAATGAAGGTGAGGACCTATGGGGCATATATGCATGTCATATCCATATTGTCCTCTAAGAAAGCGCTAAGTCTAAGAAAGAAAGTCTAAGTCTAAGAAAGATTTTTGGAACCCTATCTAATCTCTTGGATAAACTACACTGAAGTGAATTCTTGGCTTAATGCAAGATTCATGTAGTAAATGCAGTTATCACATAAGGTTCAAAAAAGGAAATGGAATGTTCTTGTACAGTCAGTACTGACCCAGTCTTTACTATTATGATATCTCTAGAGATTAGTTAAACAAATGACTGGTTGACATATTAAATTATCACATTTATTCAGTTGCTCAGTTACTGCATTTAAAGTTGCGAAATCTGAAAAGTTTCGGAAACATGTTAACACTATAGAAGGGTGTCTGAGAAAACATAAAGATCTCATACCCCTTTCTCTTTACAGTTTTCAAAATCCAATTTATTTATTAATTTACTAAGTCCAAAAAAAAAGATAATCTAAACATTCCATCTACTGGATAAGATCTCTTCAAAATGAACCTAAACTTTGAAGCAATGTGTTAAATCAAATTCAAGAGATACAGGGAAGACAAGAACAAGTTCAGAAACACAAGTAATTGAGAGAGTATTTAATTTTATGAATTGTCTTTAAAGAAAGAATATATCTCTTTAGTCTTTGCAACATTGCAGCATTAGACAAGTAAACATTAATCTCTGAAAGGAAACAAAAGGTATTGATTTCACAGAATACATTAGAGTATAATCTAAGGGAACTAAGAGAGTAATCTGTAAAACCCCAGAGAAATTCTTAACAAGAAATTCTTAATAAAGAAAAATGCAGAGTGCCATTTGGATAAGAAATTAAAATACTGTAATTTATTGGCGGATGAAAAAACTTGCTTTTCTACATTCTTTCTGATTTCTCCAGATTTCTCTGTGATTCACAGAAAGTCGTGAATCGTAGTAGGTTTTCTACTGAAAAGCATATACATACATCCAGGTAGTTTGGCTCAAGATGTATCTGTTCACGGAATTGTTGTGAGCAGGAAGGGGAAGATTTTAGATGTGCAAAAAAATCTAGTACTCAAATTAACTCTAAGGCTAAAAAAAGACTAAAATGTAAAACTCAGATTTTCCTTTTGCACTTATCGCCTTATGACAGTATATCTCAAACTCAGTGAAGATTGAGGATTATGAAGCCCTTATAAGATTAGTTCTTGTAGAACAAATAAATAAATAAAATATTGTGATCTTGGTTATGTTTTGCATTAATGGATACAATGAGGGGTCAAGTTATATTTTCTTCCAACAAAATGGGAAAATGCTGAGCAAATCAAAAAATCAGAAATTAAAATTTAAACATTCTTATAAGCAAAAATGGAAGTATGGCACTTCATCTAAATAGAAAGACATTGCTAAGACATTATTAAATGAGCTACAAAAACTTCTCAGTCAAAACCAGTAAACTTATTATGGATTCGGAAATTCTGAAATTATTTATTTCCTTAGTGTACAAAATATTCTGAAATATTTGCAGTTTAAATGGATATGATTGTACTTAGTAATCCACATTATGTAAGTCCTAACTATGCAATCTTTATAGAATGTCACAGAATCACAAAATGGTTGAGGTTGGAAGGGACCTTTGGAGATCATCTAGTCCAACCTCCATGCCCAAGCAGAGACACCCAGAGCACGTGACACAAGTTCACATCCTGATGAGTTTGGAAGATCTCCAGAGAAGGAGACTCCACAACCTCTCTGGGCAGCCTCTTCCAGGGCTCTGTCACCTTCCCAGTTAAGTTGTTCTTCCTCAATATCTTTAGAAACTGTTTAGCATGATCCCAAATGGAGTTCTTAGTGCAAGAGAATGTTTATTTTATACACCCCTGTGAAGAGCAACTAGTTTTTACCTAGTTATATATATTCAGTGATGTATCTTGATAAAGATTTCATAAGAAAATGGATTTTTCTCATGCCTCAATAATATTTTTACCTCACTTGAAGAACTAAATAGTACAATTGAAAAATATATAGATTTAATTTATTTTCAATTACACTAAATTCTGTCTTTAAAAGTTAGAATATTTTGATATTATAATTTCAAAAGAAATGAGTATTTTGCATGTCTTGGAAGGAATTCCATATTCTGAAAAATCACAGAAGTTTTGTTGCCTTTCTTTCTTATCTGCTATATATCTTTTTCTTATTTTAATAGCACTATTAACTATCCAATAAACTATAATATTTTTAAGAGCTTTTTTACAAACAGTCTTAGAAGGTTACTCATTTTCTTCAATATTTATCATCCTTTTATTCAGTTGTAAGTGAAGTTTGAAGTGCCTCATAAGACAGTAGTACATTATTTAATACAAGGCACAACTTGTTCTTCATGTCTTTAAATTTAGTGTCCTTGGTAGCATATATGTCGGTGAAGACTAAGTAAGTGCTTCATTATAGAAAGGTCATCTTATACTAGCCGACTAGAAGTTCAGATTAAGCTTTTTACTAAATAATTTACTCCATTTTGTATTTTAAAGCTTTACTTACACTGTTTCAAAATACCATGGTAATTTACATAGTAAGTGCCTTACTATGTTTAACAGTTTTAAGAATGACATTCAGTCCAATCTTTCAGTCTTGAGGAGAAGTCAAGGAGGTCAAGAAGACACTTTGCTTAGAAAATTGTTTCTACTAGCAGTTAGAATGGCATTAGTGCTTCATTCCAGAACCACCACTGAACATCATTTTTTGTTGCTTTGTAGAGAAAGCAAGTACAATATAGTAATTACAATAAAAATTGTCAGAATATTGCAATGATTTATGCCTGTGAAGAATATTTTAGCCTTCCTTCATAAAGATCTTATAATGAATGCCTTTTGTTCAGGAAATGCTCTACTAACTGTCATTGTTCACTTTGAAAATCCTGTTGACCCCACTGTAATAATTTGTATCCTAAAAAGCTTTCAAGGCTTTCCCTCCTTGACCTTCATTGTCCTTCCTTGGCCTGGATTAACGTGATACCCTAGAAACACTTCTTTCATGCATGCCAAATGTGCAATGACATACATCTTAATAATTTATTCTATGCAATACTCACTTTTACAGTATTGCCTTTGCAAAATGTGTCAGAACTGGTGTAATTTAATCATCAGTAGTACTGGCTCTCTAACACTTAGCAGAACATATTGAAATTATTAAAAAAGATTATGCTTATTCAGCTTCTGTCTTCTTTCAAGTGTGCAGACTATCATAAGAGAATGTAAATGACTTAATTTAAAAAGTTTTACATTAATGATTTTTAAGAATGACTTCTTGTTTCTGAAAAAATAAAGGAGAATAGGTGAATATTTGCTCAGAATATTGATTATAAAATTAAGCCATAAAATCTCTGTCATACAGGAATAATTTTGGCATTGGAAGATGTTTACTAACAGAATTAATTTAATACCTGGTTTTAGAAACACCTAGGCACATCTGCAGAAGTGTTTGAATTGCGTTGACATTCACTGTACTGAATTTGTTGCGTAACAGAAGGCTAAAATGTCAAAGAATAACAATACATTTCTTCGAATCTGAAGCAATAACAAGCAAAACAATTAGGCCCTGAAATTCAAGATGCAGAAAGAGGATTAAAGATGTTATTGCTTGAAAACGTGATGTATTATGTTCTTGTCAAAAGCTAGACTTTTCTTAAAGAATATGTTCTGGGAATAATATTTTTTAAATTGTCTTTGAAATGAGTTCGATTAAAAGCACTTATTAATATTTTCTGGTTTTGAATATGATTCTATATCATAACTTTGGTATGTGTATTATGCATATTCTGTTGCTCTTTTTATAAATGCATGACACAAATCCTACAGTGCAATGAGTTATGCTACAAAAAATGAGACTAACTAGAACTATGAATATCCTTGATTTTTAGTTCTTTGCACTAAATTTATCTTAAAAAAAAGATAACATTTCATGAGATATCAGGATGTGAGATTAATGCTTTGTATTTTGTAGAAGTCTATTTTTTTAACTTAAAGAGGTAGGAGAGGACTTAACTGCCTGTTTAGATTTCCATTTTCCAAAGCATTTGCTATGATGTATTGTTATATAGGAAAGATATATTATCTATGGCATAACATTACAAAATGGTAGAGTAATTATTCACTAATTGTTTCTTCCTTCTCAATATATGTTCACCAGAATATATTCTTGAACTACAGTAATTTTAGGAACATTATAGAAGAAAATTCAAGCCTAGATAGATAGGTAGGCTGAAAAAATATGAATCCGGGAGTGAACTTCAGTGTTGATTTTATTAAAGTGCTTTTATTTTTAATAATTTAAATTATTTTGTTTTTATAATAACGATCACATTGCTATTATAACTAATGCAACCATCTTTAAAATTTATCACTCACCCTGACTGGGTGAGTCTGGAAGAACAGTATTTCTCTTGATCAGTCTTAACCTCTGCTCCCCATCTGAAAAGTAGGACTCATCCATCCTTAGACAGAGTTCAATCATCTATGATTTTTTTATCGTCAAATAGGGAAGGAGAGACTTTATATGAAAATCATTTTTCCTATCTTAGGTCGTTATTTCAATACAGGGTGAATTGCACACTGCATATGCCTATTTTCTGTCTACTGTCTCCATTAACTAAAGTTAGGATACTATAGCTAACTGAAATAAATCTCAAGTGACTTACTAACAACACAAGAGGTCTGTGACTGAGCTCAAGAATATTGCAATGATTGAGACTTTGTCTTTAACCCTAGCTGAGGGTCTTACCCTTAGAATATCCTCCATACATGACAGAGGATTATATACAAATGAAATTAAAAAGTATTAGAAAGATATAAAACACACAAGAACTATCTGAGATAAGTCACTCTGATAATAAGATGATTGAGGATGAAGCAAGTATTTATCCACATAAGTCATTAATTAACAACTTGAATGAAAACAAAATAACATCATCATTAGGTGCTATTTTTGCTCACTAGATACCAATGTGAGCAATTAAGTCTGAATTTTATTGTGCAAATGTCACTGGAAGAGAAGAATTTTTAACTATTTGAAAATACGCTCTTCAAAATAAAGGAAGCCATTTCAGCTTAATCACTTCTGGCGAATTCTGCAAAAAAGATTGGACTGTAAGTATATGATTTTTCATAAAGTGGACAGAAAAATATTCCCCAGAGGTCCTGTACAGGATTCTCAACCTCAAAAGACAGCATCTGAAAGCCTAGTTGTCTGTCAGTTGTAGCACACCTTTCAAAAAGCATTCATGCATAAGCATTTCTTATACATTATGGAATGTATGGGGTATTAAAATCAGCATGGAATTCTGCTGGTCATAAAATATCAAATGCCCTGTGCATAAGCATTTTGTTTTCTGGTGTTTTCTTATTCACCCTGAGGATAGTCTTACTGTTTGGAGAGTAACTAGATCTTGGACTTTTCTATCAGAAAAAGCATTCAGAACGAGCATCACCCATGAGACAGAAGCTACCAGAGACATTTTCAGCATATCATCTTTTTCTTTGTACCCTCACTTTTGACTTATATTTACCTTACCTTATTTGTATTTGTCCTTATTCTGTTGCTACTCCTTTCCAAGGAGTAGACTATCCTTAGACTTTCCAAGTGTCCACACTGAATCAATTCAGATTTGTGTGCCTGTCACACTTTCTTACTATGAAAGTGAAGCATTTGGCACATCATTTGTTAAGGAAGTAAATTTTGCATTGTGATCACACTATATTTTTATCTTGAGAGACCTGAACACTTGATATTGATGTAAATTCCACGTAGCATATGTATTTTACGTCAATTAGACAGACACTGTCAAAATATTTACCATTGCTTAGGACTTTCATGTCTGGCCATGTGTCATGAGTATGCAGATTTATTATTGCAAAATATAATATGCATTTATGTGTATATATGCACTCACACAAACAAATATATGTTATATAGAGTGATTAACAATATATATGGTTTACAGAATAAATTTATTTCCCAGCATAAAAGCATGCTAAACCCACATCTGCCTTCCCAAGTCTTTGAATCTACTTTAAATCAAATAATCTGAAATAATACATAAGAAAAAAGACATGAGGACTGAATTTTCTTAAGAAAATATATTTATACAAATAGTTATTTAGTAAAGGGATCATGTACTGTGTTTGCTAATTTTATCTACAGAAACCACTGAATGATAAACACTGAAGATTTTGGGATGAACAGTCTGTACATCAGAGAAGATGGATATTACTCAGTAACTGCTTTCCTATCATGTAGCTATTGCTATGATTCTGGAACTGTTCAATTAAAACAAAACTAAAGCAATGCTGTTGCATAATAATGTTGTGCAGTGGGGCAGCTAGACAAATCTGTGTGTTGGGGTTACTGAGAATGAAGGTTCTGTATGTTATCCTGTATAATTATCTAATGAATAGTGGGGCAGCTAGACAAATCTGTGAGTTGGGGTTACTGAGAGTGAAGGTTCTGTATGTTATCCTGTATAATTATCTAATGAATGGATTCCTTTTATTAACAAAAATATAGTAGTTAATGTTATTTATCTTTTAAAAAAATGTGATTTTAATTTGTTTCAGCTATGAGATTTGCACAGTTTGCGATTGTTGCTTAAAAGAAGAAATGTGGAAAGTGTATATAATCAGAATTCTTATATGATCAACTTCATTTTTGAAAGATATATTGCATGATGATAATATATTTTTATGGCAATAGTGAAAACTGAAATAACTTTTGATTTGTTTAAATATCACTGAGCTGTCCAACACAATTAAAATTACGAAGTAGGTAATATTCAAGTAGCTACATCTGTAATGAAATTCTCTATCTTTGTGCTGACTGAAGTATTAAGAATTATGTCAAAATATTTAACAAAGTAGTTTTTGTAACAAGCAGAACTGAAGTTCATTTTATTTGACATTTTGTTTGGAAAAAAATGTTTATTTTTTAAACGTCTAGAAACCAATTATGTATCATCATAGGAAAGATTATTAGTCTGTGAGCTCTTCATTTGGATTTCTTATTGGGCATAAGAGATAGCATATGACTACATTCCTCCTGGGGCAGCCAGGATGGAGATCATGAATCCTGCTTATATATATATATTTTCTGTGCAAACAGATTATGCTCTCTGATAGTCAGGTATTGCACTTTCCTCTAATACAAAGTTAAAGTTTAGTCTAGTGTTCATCTGTTTAATTCCTGAGTTGCAATGGTATGGACACTGTTCTACAAATATTCTTCTGTCTGGCATAAATATATGGTGCTATACTTACAGTCAATACTTTCCTTACAGCTTACATTTTTGATAGCAACACATGTCAGTTTAAACAGACATCCTGAAAATGGCATATTTAAGTTCTTCACTGTAAATTTACAGAAGCTGATGAATTTGCCCTGTAAGAATATAATATGTACTGTTTTAGGGAAACAGCATACAGGTTAAATTAGAATTGACAAACCAAATGCTTTTTTTTTCTGATTGTAAGCCACTAAGCCTTCATCTAGCCATTTTGTAACAAACTGTCCTCATTATAAAGAAAATCAGTGAATGCTTTTATTTCTCTTGAAGAAAATGCAATTAAAATGAAATAATTTATCTTCTTCTGTGGAAACTGCTTGAAAGATGTAAAATGTGCTTAAATAGGCCTTAGAGTATACTAAACAACAATCTAAGCAATCTAGTTTGTATTCTCAGAAGACAATCTAAAAGGTCATGCTGGTTCTTCCTTGCATTAAAACAGTAGCTTTGCAGGTTAGTGTAATTTAGGGTTGCCAGTATTTTGTTGTTGTAGTGGTGGTTTTTCCTGTTGCTGAAAGAAAAGCCTTCCAGCCTAATTTGGGGACAAAAGAACAATCTCTTACATTATTGATCTGATAGCTAATCTTGACTCAAAGCTGCTCATCTTGTTAAACTGACAACATAAAAATATATTGTGCAGTGTAGAACTAAATCACACTTTCTTTTTTTGTTTGGTTGCTTTTTATTTTTACGATGGGTTAACAGCACATTGCATTGAGACTACGAAATGATTAGGGCAGGAGTGATCTGTAATGTAATAAAAATATTGCTACTGAGCGATAGAATATTGAATTGCAATAGCCAACCAGGGCCAGACTGGCCATCCAAGAACCTGTGAAGGAGCGCAGAATGTATAATCAAATTGATCATTATAATAGCTCCTTTAGTTTGATAATGTGTATATGTTTGTATGTATACATATCTGTGTGTGTGGGTATGCATGCAGTATTTATATGCAGACATGCACACACAAACACATATACATATATTTCTAGGTTTATCTTTGACTTACAAATTCCCAATTTAAATAAATCTGAAAAGAGAGGAAGGTTACTCAAGGTCATGCAGTGGTTCAGTGGAAGTCAAAAAGGGATCCCCAGTCCCTCAGTTGCTAACTTTGTGGCCAGTGAAGCTAGATATGAATATTTCTGTAGGAGCAGTAGGGGAGGATGCAGCTGTGAAACGTTAAGTGAAAGGACTGAAAAAAGTTATACAACTTAAAAACTTTTTCAACTCCCCTTTCCAAAATCACCAGAGCCAGAAATGAAGTTAAAAATGCTGGTGAACAGCTGTTGTGGTGAGGGATGTGTTGAAGGAGCTGTCAGACAGCTAAAGGAGGGGGAATAAAGTAAACAGTTTTTTTTTTCCTTTATTGTACTCCCAATGGTACCACAGCCAGAATAGGCAAGGAGGATAAAATTAAAAATTAAAAGGAGTTACTGTAAGATCATAACTATTTTAGTTACATGTGATTTTTATGTGAAGGAGTCTTTGTCCTTTTCCATATTTCTCTTTTATAAGAACAAATATTTCTCAAGTGACTCAAGTGCTTTGTCTTATGGTCCATCCCATTAATTTAGATCTACTGTAAATGTTTTTTTGACTGTTCTTGTTTGGTCAAGTAAAAAGAGACTGTAATAGTGTGGGGGATCAGACGGAAAATGATGAAGGAGCAGTGAAAGTGAAGTAAATCGGTTTTGGTATGGCCTGTCATGAGAGATAAATCAGGATTCTTTCTCCTTCATTCACATTTTTCTCCTTTAAAATGCTTTCTATGTAATAGAAGAAAAAACTTCATTGACTTCTCTTCTGGTTACCACAGAGTTATGGTACATTAAGCTTCAATAACTGGTGAGCATTATAAACTTTATGTGAATGTTTTTAATTGCATAAACTAGTGACTCTTGCAGGAGAAAACAGGCATTCCAACACTTCAGCTGCTGCTGTGCATTTTGAATCACGCTATGTAAATAAGTGCATTCAGCTATGTTCACAAATACTGTATTAAAAAGGACATAACAGTAAAAGCAAACCTACTTTTCTTATTGGGCCCTTCACAACTAGATTAGGTAAGCTAAGACTTACCATGTGTAGAGAAATGGTTTCATAAAAATACATGAAAAAGAAGAAAAAGCCACAGGCTCTCAACCAATAAATACTTGCCCATTTGAATAATTTTGCCAATATTTGAATAATTTTGCCAATATGAAAAAAAAACGTGCAGATTGTTAAAACATTGACCTTGCACTGGTTTTGATTCATTGGCGTTCAAGGCCAGTAAGGACCGTCAAATGAAATAGTGACCCATATTTCACAAGCCATTACATTCCTCCAAGCTAACCCAGGAATCAGCCCAGTAACATCATTTTGATTAATTGCCTTCATATTTATTTCTGTTTAATTTTTCTGAGGTCAGTTTCCATAATTTCACTTTGTCATATATTTCTGTGGTGCTCTACATATTCTTTAAAATATACTTTTCAGTCTAGCCATTTCATCCTTTTTCTGCTATAGGAAACTCACTGTCTGTCATTATTCACATAAATACAGAATAAAGAGATCTGTCTAAAAATTTTGAGGATATATAGGATAAAATACATTACCTTATACATTTAATTTTATGTCCACATAATGTCTCTCTTGTCATGTCTTCACTTTGTGAAGTTCAAACTTAAGTCAGTGTACATCATCTGTCATGTGATAAAGCAAAAAAAACTGCTCAGGCAAATAAGACCCTAACTAAATCTGTCTAGCTTTAGCTGACTGTATGTATTAAGCTGCTATGAGCTGGAAAGCAAAGGAGCAATAAATAACTTCCTTATCTAATGATTGCTATCTTCACACTTTCTTTTTAACACATTTGGGATAGAAGACCATAAGGTGATAGAAATCCAAGTGACAATGATGACAGCTTGCTTGTTTACCTTAGATGTAAACAGAGTCAAAGATATTGCCCTGGACTGTGATTTTTGAGGCCATTGGTGGCTAACTCTAGCAATCAAATATATAAAGTCATACATAGTGCACACATCAGTGCAACACCATGAGCTGTGAGATGGCATGGAAGTCTCTGGTGGAAGCACTGCAGGGAAAAGTAACATTCCCTGGTTAGCACCTGACACTAGGGGACCATGCTGCCAGGCAAGCCCCTTAGTGAGGGGCACAGGCTCCAAACGATGTGGCAGCACTAGCTGAATGAGCACGTTTTGGTATTATGGTGCAGCAGAAAGCACTACCCACCTACTCAACCTGCCCTGCTTTAGATTACATGTCACAGCATACTGTGGTTTTGCTTTGGTGGCCATCCTGCCCAGTCTCCCATCTAATATACACTCAATTGATGAAATAGTACCTGAGATATACATTTTCCAAGTCGTCACAGATACACACATGCAAAAAATATGAGAAAAAATGTAGGTGAAACATCAGAATTTCTTCTTTATCTGCAGTTCTGAATTGCAGTGAAAGCTCTTGATATTCGTTTTCCTATCCTTTGCTATGAGACAGAAAGGGAGCAACTTTATTACTATAGTGATCTTGTTGTTAACTACAACTGTGAAGATCTTTTAGCCAAAAGCAAACACTATCAATTTTCAGGCATATATTCTTCCAGAGCGGATGGTTTTTGCCTAGAACCAAAACCTAATGAACATCTGCAAACTTTTCTTACACAATTCCTCCCCTTTTATGAAAATCCATAACAAACACAAAAATGATGAGCTGTTTTTAGAACTTTACAATAGATATGTTTTCCATTAAAAAGACAAATTTATTGAATATCTCAAAGCTATTTAAACAACGTCCTGAATGGAAGATCATTCAACATCATTAGTCTCAAAATGTTTCTATTTTTCCATCTAGAATCTTTTGTCACTTAACCATGGTTTGAAATGTGAAGCCTGAAACAAAAATCAAATCTTGATTTTGAGTTCAATGGAAAATTGTACTTAGCTCCAAGGAAATCTTTTTTTTTTTCTGGATGGATATGTGTTATACATTGCTTTTTTTCACTGCTATTTTACTCTCAAAGAATAATATGATTCTATTGCTAACCCGCTACCCTCTTGAGTGTGATTAGAAGTCTCATTCTTATCCATTTTTGTGTTGCATTAGTCCTAAATGTATGTTCAGTTAAGATTTTGCAGAATGCTCGCTGAAGTATCCAACAGGAATAATTAAAGACATTTTGTTAGAGGCTAAGAATATTGTTTATTGCTTTGTGGTTTCAGAATTTTTTTTTTCATTTTTTTTCCTCATTTTAACTTCATAGCCTCTGCTGATTGATGTTCAGTTGGCTCCTGCTTTCTTCTTATTTTAAAAACAGCTGAACAGTGAGAGAGAAAGAAAATTTGTGATATGTACTTTAAAAGACTACTCTACATCTGTCAGAAATGTTTCTTAAGGAAGTATGGAGTCACAAGAAAAGTGTGACAAAGCTGAAAATCATAACACAGTTCAATAAATCACATATAGTGTGAATTAAATGTTTAATTCAGACAGAATTTTGTCTTGAATTTTTGTCTTTATCCGTACTTAAATATAGCAATACTGATCTTCTGACTTAGTTGAAAAGCGCCCCCTATAGTGCCCTCCGCCTCCCCCTCTATCAAATCCATAGTGGACAAGAATAAGCAAAAAAAAAGATGAACATTTTGAAGATTGCATATAGCTTCTGTTAATAGTAAGGTACTAATTAGGCAGTCTATGCTCCTCAGCAGCAACCTTTGATACATGAATTACTCTTCCCAATCTCTTTTTTTCCTGATTTTTGGGTATGAATTAACCAAGAATATGAGTATCTCTTTTACTGCAGTATTCAGGGATTTGATCTACTTCTAGTGATAATGATAAAATTTTCATTTATTCTATTACAAGAACCAATTTAGCCTGTATTATTTGTAATTCAATTGTCAGTCAATGTTGTACTCCTCATATAGAGGCCCCATAGAAACACGTATTATGTAATACAGATATTTTGTGTATCCTGCATAACAGCAATGTGTGCTTCAGAATAAACTATTCAGAAACCTACTGCATTATAATTGCAGCTCCTTTGGGAGCTATTTAATCGAAATAGTTCTGTTTACATGCACAGCAAGTGGAAACAAAAAGCAAACAAACAAAAAACTCTGAAGAGACTCAAGGAGACAAAGCACTAGGATTTTTTTCTTCCAAGAGGAAAGGAAGGAGATAATTGCAGCTTCTTGTTAATGTACTATTTCTACTAACTAGGATGGTAAATCATAGAAAAAGACTGCCATTTAGAATTATGTGAGAATAATAAAATAATCCTTTGCACCATTTCTAATAAATTCATCATTTGTATTTCACAAGTTTCTTTAAGAGGTATCAAAGAGTTTCATTAAGTAAAATCGCGGTCAATGTTGAACAACAGTAATTTGTTGATAGTTCTTGACTGTGACTATTCAGGATTAAATTTATTTCCACATGGACAAAGGTAACTATGTGAGAAGAATCTTTATGCTCTTTACCTACAATAATTTTTGTTGCAGACTCACAGATTACCAGACAGTGCACAGAAATCTGTATCTCTAAGCCAATCCCAATTTTCAGTCCCCACAAAAATAATTAAAAAAAGACTATTCTGAAAAAAGATGTAAAAAGTTAGAATCTCTGCAAAATTATAAAAAACATTTCTTCTATCCATACAAAATTAGTATGTTAGCATTTGATGTGATATTGGGTTATTTTTATGACATCTAAGATCAATGTGAGACTGCACATTTTGGGCTTAATTTTAAAAGTCCTCCTACAACATTTGAACCTGTTTCTAGTGGTGCACCTACTTTACCTAGTGACAAATTAAAAGTTGAAAAGGAAGCCAAATAAATATGACATCGGAATTTAAAAAATATTTCTACAGAAGAATGGTTGATCTTTTTAAACATCATTTTAGCCATTAGTGGACGAACCTTTCATAAGTCCACTGGAGTCTGAGAGGGTAACATCATCTAAGGATAATGTACTTTAAACCAATAAATCACACTTTTAGGTGACTTACACTGAACTAGAAAGTAATTGAGAGTCTTGGTGAGCACTTTATAGGAATAACATGAGTTTGTGAAGGTTATCCTTTTTACATTCTACTATCTGTCAGGTTTTCCTCCCGTAGTCTAAATTCTCTGGCAAATGTATAAACTAGCACTTACCTAAGGGTAGTATAGCCAGCAGGACATTGATACCTGGAACTGAGACAAAGGTTACTGTGTGCTTTGTTCCCATGATTTTTCCTAGCACTTCTTGTAGACAAGTTTCTAGGTTATATGAGAGATCTGAATGAAGTTGTTTAAACAATTAAGGCCTTAACATCAAAATGCTGAGCAGGAAAATTTGACGTTAACAAGTATAATCACCACAGTAACTAACAGATAGAAAGAATAGCTCAAGCAGTGTAAGACAGTACAGAGTTTCCATCTGTAAGACAGTATAGGAGTGAGGGATGGTGTGGTGGCCCAATTCTCCCAGCTGCCATAACTCTTTCCCGTGATATCACGTTGAAGAAATTTGTCTTAAATGGCCTAAATTTGTTCAATTCATTTGTGGCATTTCATCGTTACATTGACAGAGATAATAATCTTTCTGCAAACACTTTGGCCTTTCGAAGGATAAGCAAGCTGAATTTCAAAATTTTTCATTTCATATCCTTGACCCAACAGGTCTAAATGGTGCTATTTTAGGCGTTACTAAGGCAATTTAATCTTTTGGGTACTATTGAATAATGTAATTATAAATGCACGTTGTAAAATACAGTAATCTGTCTGTAATGTAACTTCTTTGATTGAAAAAAATGTTTTGTTTCATGCAGTGACTAATATAAAGTCAGTGATAAAAACAGAGATAAGTAATTAATGTTTTCAACTTATTCTTAGCTTTATTTTTAACTTATCATTAATGTCTCACTCTGTCACCTTTCCTGTGGCTGAAAACTTCTTTCTTCTCCACAGGATTAAAAATATCTCTTCAGACATCGTTGCTTTTTGCAGTTCTATGTGCTTTGTTCATTTAAGTTAAGGTTGGTAAAAATTGTACTTCTAAATCATCTGAAATCACTCAATCTCTACAATCAGTCTAGTCACTGTGTGATTAACTGTGCAAAAGTCCGGCCAAGAAAAATTATTTTAGTATTTAAGAGTCTCACATTGGATATTTAGGGAAGGGAAGACTATATCTGTATAAAATGTTTGTTTTCAAGATGAATTCCAATCTACCTATTTACATTGAGGGGGAATAGTCCAGTGTACACCATGTTTGATTTTGATCCTCCATAAATAACCATCAGTTATATTGCTGCATGCAAGTTTGCTGCATTTCTTGAAATAAAAATGCAATAATAATTTTACACTTTAATAATTCTATTTTGCCTTGTGTCCATATCATCAAAATAAATAAATAAATTTGCTGGCATCCTGTAGTTACTGCCTTTAAAATAATTATTTTGGTTCCTTCCTCCCTTCCTGTGAATGTTGTACTCATTTAAAGATGGTTTAAAATATTCTATGAAAAAAATAGGAAAGAGAAAAACAATACTGACTGTATGTTACATGCGATTTGGATCTCAGAGCTTTATTATGCATACCTTCTCTGTTAGCTGTAATCTTCTATGAACCTGAATGTTTCCATAGAGGTCCAGTGGAGTGCAGTGCTGCAGTTCGAACTTTTCCTCTCTCCAAGGTAAAAGTCTTCTATATAAATTACCATGATACATGCTGAAAAATACTCTGGAAGCACTTAACTTTTAAGTTGGGTTGATCTAATTATTTAAGAATATTATTTTGCATTTTTAGAGAAACTTCCTGATCTTCAAAATTGATGTTTATGCCATGAAATTTATGTGAGGAAGTTTATTAACCTGCATTTAACAACAAACTACAAAAGACTTGTTCCATTTGTATAAGCAAATATTGCCTTATTAAATCCAAAAATATACCTTTCCACAAGTTCTTTAGCATGATATTGCATATTTTTGTTTTCTGGATTGCAGACTGGGTGGTTGGACATCTCTAGGAACCAAAAGAATACAGTACCAGTTTGATATTATATAAAAGAGTGCATACACAGATGATAGATACTTCAGAAAATTGAGGTTAATTTCTATCTGTTTGATGTGCCTTCCTGCCCTGTATACCTTCCTACATAGCTGATTTGGTAGTTTCTCAGAATTATATCTTGAATCTGCATAACCATGGATTTGACAAGAGACTGGATATCTTTAATTTAGGCCAGGTATATTTACAGTCAAATGTAATTTGATCTGGTGATAGTTGGAATAATGGAAGCCATCAAATAAAGCAGGAACCACCATATAACAGCCTAAGCAGAAGCTAAGCCAAGTGACCAGCAGGTTTTCTTGGTGACTAATTGCAAATGCAGATATTATTTACAGATGTCTGAGAACATGTGAATAAAGCTGGAAAGTATGCAAGTAGCATAATAATCAGTCCTGAGAGGAAATCAAGAATGTGAGGAAAACTGATTTTTTTTTAACCTTAACACACTCCCCTCTTTCTCTCCTGCCTACCTCCCCAATAATGTTGTACTGAGATAGATGCTTCTTAGGAGAGAGTGTCATCTTGACACTCCTTGACATCTCCTAAGAGAGAGTGGAAGGTTTAATCAGAAGGTTTTCCTTTCTTTAATCCTTCCTTCCTTAAATTGGAAGGTTTTTCTAGGTTCAGCATAGAATGTCTTGCCTAAACAAGGGAAATAGGACATAACACTGAATGTTGCCCCAAAAAATATCATAGCCACGCGTGGGCCCTTACCAAGCTGGATAAAGGAAAGATTTTAGTCTGCGCTCCTGAAAGTTTGATTCATTGTTCATGTTCCTTAACTGTTTTACCATTTGTAATTGCATACTCTCTTTCCCAAGCTTCTGAAGTTCAAAATTCTTTATCTTTCTCCATTCCATTCTGCAGTGGAAAAATGCTAAAAGAGCATCGGAGAAGGGGTGCTAAGTGTCTATCTAAAATGGAAAATTTGGAAACTATGAGAGAAGAAATTGTGTGAGTTCATAATAAATTTTTTCTATCTACTGTTGTCAATCCCTGTCTTTTTGTCTCAGAAATGATACACCTCATCAATAATGAAATAATAAATAATCATCGATAATAGATAATAGCCCTTTGAAAATCAAGTTATTATGTAAGAGAAGACAAGTAAAGGTGTTAAGTACCTGTATAAAATAAAACATAAAGCCCTTTCTGGATCTGGTTCTGAGACTCCAGGAAACACTGCTATTTTTTCAGATGTCTCTCCATCTGTTAAATGACATACAATGAAAATGCAGGTCAATAAGAAAGTCTAGCAAATCAAATAACATCATATTTAAAAGGTTAAGACAGTGCAGTTTTCAAACCTCGTTTGCAAATTATTGTATTAAAATTCCAGTTTAAGGTTTCAGTGCCAATGATTTTAATGAGAAATGGAAGTGACAGAACTTGTAACCCTCTAGTGATAATATCCACAAATGAAGTTAAGAAAAAATAGACATTTAACCTGGACTCATGACAATATCTCTTGGCTATAAAATGGTACTGTGTGTGTTTTTTTTACCTTAATGTCATCCTCAGTATTGAATCTTGAGTTATATATGAGTTTTTCATTGATCTATATTTTCATGAGTTAAAACAGCAGTGTACATTCTCATTAATCCAATGTCCTCTGGTTTGTAAAATTTTAGTTATGTGACCATATTAATGCTGAATAAACTATACTTGTTCTTATGCAAGTTTATAAATACAGACAGTTTAGTATCTAACATGAAGTGTCCATGTCAGCAAAATCCTCTGCTTGATTTCTTTCAGTATGACATGCTTTCAGGGCATGGAACCATTTTGCACACTCAAAAGATACTCTAATCAAAATTTTTTTCCAGTCCCATAGAAAATGGATTACAACAGAGTGCATTAGTATAGCACATGAGGCTTGCAGGCATTAACTGGCTTGCTTGTTAAAGCATAATCCTTCTGAGAGTTTTTTATTATTTCTATATTTAAACTTGCAGCAGTTGCAGCCCAAATGATAAATATATAAACAAGTATGCACTGCTATTTTCGTAAAAGTGTGGTAAAATTCACCTATGAATTCACCTAGTGACAGATCCTTAAAATCAGGTAGCATTTGGCTATCAAGAAGTAATATAGATTCACTGAGTAAAGGAGAGAAAGGTTTTCTAACATTTATATCATGTAGAGAAAAGTCCTACTCAACTGTATGAGAAAATAGCAGATAATTTTTTAAAAAACTATTTTATTAAGTAAAATGTTTTTATTGTGCAAATATGTTTAGGCAAGTTCTCATACACAAAGATTTATTAGCTGAGTCCATGGCTGTTGGCAATGTGAGTTCTAATGGTGAAAGTTACTTTTGGAGAAAAATGAAGAAAAAGATGAAAAGGAGAAAAGGGAAAAGGAAAAATCTCTCCCCAAATGCAGCCAGAAAAGAAGTAAAACTCGGCTTCCAAGGTGTCCTGGGTGTCCACTGCAATGCAGAAAGTTTTCCCCACCAAACTTTTTCCATAGTAACTAGAAACTTTTCATCATGACCTACTCAAACTCCCTAGGCTGTTCATAGTGACAATACTGGGTTTGGTGGTCTGCATAATGACGGTTTACTAAGCTCTGTACATGCAAACTACTGCGGTCCCCTAAAGAAAACCAAAAACTACCACCAAGAGGTAGGAGCAAAGGTGAAAGAAGGGGTGATTCCCACACCAGTGACAGTCAATATCCAGGAGAACCCACAATAATAATGACACAATGACATAATAATAATGACAATATCAAGGTTTCCAGGTGACAGGCCATGGTAATGAGTTAAAAATACTGTCACCGAGTTTCTAGAAAACACACAGTCACAACAGCTTGTTGGTAAGATTATAGAGCTCCAAATGAAGGGCAAAGCTAAAATGGAAGGTTCACAGCAATACAAAATTTAAGAACATCAAAGACACAACATTGAACAGAATTATTAAATATATAATTTTAAAGAAAGTGTCAATAAATTTTTAGACCAAAGCTTAATTAGAATTATTAATAGCCTGTTAATTAAAATAATTTTTCTTTATGTAGCTTAAGCAAGATTTTTTTTTTTCCTGTTGTTTTCATTCTTAAGTAATATTCAAGTTTCTCCTAGGGGACATTAATGAGGTCACAGCTGAAGTTCTGTTTTCAGGATTTACTAGTCATAGATGCAGAGCTTACATAGACTATTTTTCCTTTGACACTCTAATACAATCTTCATAGAAATAAACATATCATCTTTGCCAGCCTTCAATTTTTCATTATAACATTTTAATAAAACACTTCACACAAGATTGTACACTTATTTTGTATGAAAACTGATATCAATCTGGTACATTGGCTTATATGAAAGATCATTTCCCTTAACAAGTTTGAGGGTAAATACTCAGGTAAAAAGTTAGACCATCCATTACATCTTTCTCAATCTCTGTCCAGTTGGAAGATTTTCAGTTGTTTAAATGAAAGCATTACAGTGATATCCTTGTCAGTGTTAACAAACAGAAATTTCTGATGTAATATTTTCCTGGTTTTTTCTTTTTTTCTTCTTTTTTTTTTAATTCTTAGTTGTCTTTCTGTCATGCTGTGTTCCTTATGCCTCTCTCCAAGATAGTAGATAACAAAACAGACAATATATATTCTTTATATATATAAAAATAATAATAAAAAAAATTAAGTTTTCCTTTTGTAAATGCTGATTTGAGGAAAGAAATTACTTAATCCGTAGAAAATTTCTTTTTAATTCTTTCCAGGATTTTGAAAATCTAATTGCTTTGTTGAGATGATTTTATGGGAACAAACTTGTCCTAAAAATTTAATAGGAATTACCTAGCCTATATCTGGTATTTCCAATCTTGATTTTAATAGGTAAGGAGAGAATTATCATATTATTGCAATTAAATGAGTAGGCTCAAATGCACTGGGCTGAGTATCTTCCTTTTTTCTCACTCCATTTGTTTTTATACATTGTATTGAATACAGAGTGTGAAGCTGCAGTTCTATACAGTTCCATAAAACTGAATGTAGCAAACTTTAATCATCTATTATGTTATGGTAGCAAACAATATCAAATCAAGAAAAAGTCTGAGGCAAAATAAGATAATGAACAAAGGAGATAATGAGAGATTGCAGCTTTTTAAAACATTGTCTGAAGTGTCTAAGAGGATTTACTTTTCAGTACAGTGTAGTTAATACTGTTTTGCTGAAAACAATGCCAGTAACTGTGATTTATGCAGAGATGCCTGAAGTCTGTAGAAAAACAAATGTGCTAACTAGTTACATGTGAATATACTGATCTGCTTTCAGCCCTGAATAGTCATTTTCCATATGTTGGAACAAATGTTGGAGGTGGTGTTTCTTTTTTGCTTCTACCTGAGGTGAGGAATTTTTTTCACACATCTCCTGTAAGGTCTTAGGTGTATTAATATGTAAAAGTATTTATTGGCAGTTGTAGAGGAAAAAGTAGGAATAACAGACCCTACCTCATGTAAGGTTTGTCTGAATGTAGCATTGCATCTATTTATTTTTTGAAGTATTTTACTTTCTTTTTTTTTTTTGGTTTTCTCTTTGATTGTTTTAAAGTATATTAGACATACCGATTCAAATCACAGCTGTCATCATAGACAACAGATTGTATAGCACAAGCTGTACTAACACTAATACCACTCTGCCTGTGAACCATCATAGCAACTATGTTTCTTTCCAGGCTGAATGCATTTTGTAGAGGTCAGATGAAGAATGCATTTGATGGGGGTTAAAATGTTACCATTAGAGCACACCTGACTGTAGAACATACCTACCAGGACAATTAGCTTAAGTCTGTCAGACTTTAGCCTGCTGTGCTTTTTGGCTTTTTCAAAGACAAACTATGGACTTTAGTTTTTCTGGATTACTAACTCATTTTCCTAACACCAGGCAAAGTTTTGAAGTATGTTGCTACAATACTGTGAAACTTGCATGCAAGCAATGTTATATTTTTATCTATATATCTAATGACATCATTGATTTTTAAATTACCATTGTGTTCTAATGGATTACATTGTATCTTTCACTTTATTTCTTAGATGCTGGAAAGCCACAACTTTCCATAGTTAGCATTTCTGTCACTTAAGATATCATCTCAAAAGCCCTTTGAGCAATACATAGAGACACAACCTATTTACATATTCCTTCCAAAGCTTTTATCCACAAACAATATTTTTTCTGCAGCTGAAAATGGTTCACTGACCGTTTTGCATCCTCGGCTAGACTATGGTTTTACAGTAAAAGTTCATCCATTTTTGGAAAGAAGAATTTAGGATTTCTCAAAACTGAGTATCTGATTTTCATGAATTGCAAGATTTGTTACTGCAATATACTTACATACCTTCCCAAATACCCAAAAAAGGGTATTTACCTCTATTTATATCAAATATGTATTTGGGCAATAGTCCCTGCTACTTCTGAAACAATCACTCATTTAAATGCAATATAGGCATATAGTACTTGCTATATTTTAGGGTTTTTTAATATCTATAACTACATATTTTTATATATATATAAATAATCAACACATGTTTACAGGCATTGCTATATCTAAGTAGCAAAAAATAAGTAGCTAGAATTAGGTTAGTCATTTTCACTAGTTTGAAGAATATTTACAGTTGAATGGATAAGAAGAATTTTAATTTGATTTCAATATTATGTAGAAATAATTTAATATCTCAGCATTGAGTTTATATTCTTTCAGTTTTACTTCACCATTTATGAATGAATAAATGATAGTAATACTAAATAGATTTAAAATTTCTCTGTAAGAAAGATATCATTTCCAGCTCATGTTTTTGTATTTGAATCTTCCTGAAAAATCTACATAAACCTGGGACTGTAAAGATTTGAAGAGATAATGAAAAATCACATTTAAGCTCGACAAATTTTGGACTTTAATATACAAAGAGAATTGATCTTTCCTCTACAAATTAGAAGTGTAATGTATATGGTTGGTCTGCTGGGGCTTATACCTTCTTGTATACCAAGTACTTGCCTAAGCATATAGCATATTGCTCCAATAAGAAAGGATATTTTTGAGCAATAGTGAGTAAGTAATAGTAAGCATTGCCATGGTAGCTACTGTTACCCTGCTTTATTGTGGTAGAGCACGAGGACACCTGATGCTGGGCGCTCCGTGGTATAGGCCCAGTTTGCTCTCCAGCTTTCCGGGGTTCCTAGGCTCTAGAACAAGCGAATGAAGCTAGTCCCGTGGCAGCTCCCAAGCTCTGGGCCTTATTTAAAGACTTCTGAAATCAGCAGAAGTTTCCATTCTTGTCCATCTTGTTCTCAAAGAGGGAACACACCTTAAGTGTAAAGCCAAGACTGTGTTGGTAGTTTAATTGAAGTCTTACAAGACTAATCCCAAAATCATTGTTAGTCCAAAGCTAAAGAAAAATAATACATATTTATATTAAAATACAAATAAAAATATTTCAGTGATAGTACAGGTGTAGTTAAAATTATATATGTTTCTTAGTTCCCCACTCCTTTGCTGTTGGTGTTGCTCCATCACCTGCTCCTATGGGTCCAGTGTTTTCACTCTGGTGTTACCTTGGTTCTTCAGCACCTGGAGTCTTTTTATGGAAGGAAAATGATATTCATGTTGATGATTTCTTCTTCCTTATGGTAGGATCCACTTGGGGTAATTTTTATATGTTTTCTAGCATGATTTTATATTGCCGCATCCTGCGTCTCCTCACAGCCTCTGCTGCCATAGCGGGTCTACTTTTCTTTTACATTGCAGCAGTTGTATCACCATGATGGTTCCCTACAAAGCTCAGCAAAAGTAAAATAGATTAGCCACAGACACCTGGTCAGTTAGAAAAATTGTTTTTATAGCTAAATCAAATAAAACAGAGCTGCAGACAGGTCAGGGGAAGTTCATCAGTGCTAGCTTGAGTTAGCCTGGGTTCTGAGGCCTTGCAAACTCACTACAAGACTGGGGATCTGTTATTAGTAATGGTGATATTGTGTTACAAGGCTGCTGGTATTACAAGTCTGTGTGCTGAGGAAAAGAAAGAGCAGACCAACAGCAGTTTTTGCCAGGCATTGGGGAATCTAGACCTGTCTGGCTTATAGTGCACATATTTGTCAGACAAATAAACAAAACTAAGAAGTATCACAATGATTTTTACAAATATATTACTCAAAATTGCCAGTCTGCACACAGTAAAATACTAATTGGCATCATGTTTAGCAAGGGTCGAATAGTGAAGCAGGCCTTTTAGTGATAAATAAATACCAACTATGCAGGGATGACAAGTGTTAATTCACCAGTTAAGAAGAAATGGCGTAGTGAGAAACACAGGTTATCGTGAAATTTCCATTTTCTACATTGAAGTCATTATGTCTTTTCTGAGTTGTGTCAGTAACAATAGTTAAACAACTGATAAAATGCTTTATTTTTATCTAGTTCCATAAGAATGTTAGCAGCCAGACAACTGCTATATTAGTTGAGTACATGTTTCTGAGGATTTAATGGGAATATATTTGAAAGACTCTTCTTCTCACACAGACATTTTTTTCCTCAAAATGCCTGTGTGTCTTCCATTTTCTGTTTCTCCTCACAAAAAATCCCCAAATCAAACCCTCAAAAAGTAACATGGAAGAATATATAAAATATTTACTAGATAAACAAAGTGGCATCAACACATATAGCCTTAATGTGTGCTTTCTTTCGGAGATAATTAAATGTATTAGAGTTCACCTGTGCATATCATATTGCTGATTTACATATACATTACTTCTGTGCATTTGTTCTGAAGCTATGCTGAAAATGCCATTCTGATGTTTGTTGCTGCACAAAAGACACATGAAACAATGGCAATAAAATGACCTATTACTATCATCACTATTACAAGATTATAGCATTTCCATATATCTCCTTAACCTCAAAATTAAAAACTGTATCAGGATATGAGCTAATATATGTTTTAATTCAGTATCCCTGTTTTTACTGTTAAATATTATTGTTTTAAATTATATGCAACCCAAACATTTCTGATCTTAATGAAACAACATAAAATCCTTTTTAAAAAATAATGTTATATTTTTAAATATATATTAACCTCTCAGCTTCTGTAATACTCTGTTTGTTTCCCTGACTTGGTAACATGAATAAAATCTGGCTTTTGGAAGAAAAAAATTTAAATAATCATTTATTATTATCTGTGGGTGACACTAATGGAAGGTACTCTAAAAGACAATAAAAGCAGGACTCTGTGACTAGTGCCATTACAAAACACGTTCATTTATATTCTGAGTGTCTTGTTTATCTCTGAGAAAACAGTATTTGGTTCATGTTTTGCAGTCTGTTCTAAGACTTACCTTCCTCATGACACTGTGTCTTCTGTACTGCATAGGAACACTCACTCTATATGTAGACCCATAGACTGTGGGGGGTTCAAGCACAGGTCCTGTGTAAAGAAAGAGAGAAGAGAGAGGGAGAAGAGATAGGAGAGGAGAGGAAGATTAAAGGGATAAAGCCAGAGAGGAAGGCGGGAGCAAATGCCACCCAGGTCTGGTAAAGGATTTATTTTTTTCTAAGCTTATAACTTCACTGATAACTATTTCAAGAGATCAGGGGACAGGGCTGGTGTGGAGCTGCTCAAATCTCTGGTATCTGGAGGATTTTACTGAGTGTTCCTAGGAGGAGGAAATGGCAACAATAATCTAAAACACGATTGGTTTTAAACAAAGCTATGGACCATTATATTCAAGGTTAAACTACCTGTATTTTTGCTTTCTTTTATATAAATGATTCCCATTCTGATTTCATCCTTTGCTTTACCAACACCAAGATATGAATTAGTCAGGGGACTTCATAAAAGCCTACTCATGCTCAGAGATGCCAATCTTCACGTTCTGCAGTTCAGTGGCTATTTAATTTTAATTGCTCCCCAAGCTTAGGCCAATTCTGGATGGCAAATGCAGGGCAAGAATCATTCATTGCTCCTTTGAAGTTTGAAATGCCTGTATTCACATTGCCTCAGGCTCTTATTCTTACATTTATGTGAAAATCCAAGTGGCTGAACACTTCTGTTGAACATCTACAACACTAACTTAACAGGGAATACCTTGTAGAGTGCAACTTGTTTTTTTTTTTTCCTCTGGACTTGATATTATTACATCTGTGAATAGCCCAAGTACATACTGCAAGTGAATCCTGACTGCCTTTTCAGTATGCAAAAGTTTTGCGCAAATAAAAAGTGATAAAGGTTGCCCTGCTGATGATTTTGTAAAAAGGTGGGAGAAATAATTCTCATTTTGTTCCTGCATTGCTCTTTCACGCCAGTAGCAAAATTCAGGCTTCATGAATAAAATCACTTTGAGCTTCGTGCAAATTAAAAGAGTGAATCACTACAGGAGGAGCTAAAGCTGATGATGGTGCAAAGAAAAACATATTTCATTGCGAGTGTGTCTTCATGGTGAATGCCAGCATTCAAACCTTTTAATGGGAAAAAAAAATGAAGCATTACTAAAAGCTATCTTCTTGGATGAAGAAAGGGATGCTTTAAAATATATCTATCTGTGTGCAGAGGCACTAAGTTAAAAGCAGAAGAGATAGTAAAGCTGGAGGTTTTAACAACACTAAGCCCAGTTTTTGGTGAAGTTAATATAATTCTGAATTTTAAAGGAAAAATGATGTTTACAAATGAAATAATTGTTTGTTTTCCTTCCAGATTAATGTCTGATGTCTGTGCTGAACTGACCATACAAACCTATAGACAAAAGAAAAGGAGGGGAAAAAGCAGAAAATTGCCTGTAAACATTTAGGTATCTTACAGATTGGGCTCATTAAAAAGCTATTTTGGAAACAAAAAAAGGTCTGGAATTTGTTTGAAAATTCTCATACAGCATGCTCACACTCTTTCTTGCTCCACATTTCTACAAACAAAAGTCTTTCTCGAACTTTCTGTTCTAGTTTTCCTCCCACTGTGACTGGCAGGAGGGAGTGTCCTCCTCAGAAGTGTTTTCTGCTGGGAGATCCTCAGCCTCTGCTTTGCAGTTTGCCCATCTACTTGTTTTTCCTGTGTGAACTTCTGGAAAAGAGACCTTCTGGAAGCAGCAATGATAGCTGTAAACTGCACCTCAGTATTAGCAAAGTAAGAAGAAATGTATCAACTGCTCACTCTTCTGGAGATGGTAATCTATTCCTGTTATAGAATGTCTTGCAATGTATCCTTAGGTAGCAGGTCACCAAAATCACAAAATGATCCCTAATTTCACAGAGGAAAATGAATATGAAACTCAGATTAAGAATGTTTCTGAGTTAAATTTGGTTTATATTATATAGAAGTGATTCAGTTATGGACCTTTTCCTTTTTTTTTTCTTCTTTTTACTTTTTTTTTTTAAGGTACATTCATGTACCTGAAAGAAACCTCTAAAAACATAGTCTTTGCAATTTCAACTTAAATTTCAAAGTTTTGGAGTTGGGAATAAATTATCCACCATAAAAACAGTCATAATTTTTTTTGTTGTTATTTACATTATAATCTCCTTACTACACATCTGATTCTGATTGTGGTTCCATTTCCAAGTCTTAGGAGGTACCAGGGTATGTCTCAAGATTTATTCTTGGTGATACTGAAGTAACTCTTGTGTTTTGTTACTGTTTTAGTGCAAGTATCACTGCATCTCCATTTTCAAAACTATGTAAGAATTGAGTACTTAGAACGAAGTATTTAAAATCATATGAATTTTTGGAGGCCTGTTAGCATGTGACTTTGCAGTGACACGTTTATACTTTGCTTCCTTGAATTTTTTTCTTCTGAATTTATCCTGGGAATTTAGAACTGAGGAGGAAGAGAAGAGCTTACTTTTTTTTTTTTTTTTTTTTTTTTAGAAAAAAAAANTTTTTTTTTTTTTTTAGGAAAAAAAACGACTTGTGACTATGTTATATTATATTAAGTGTTTAATTGTTTGCCACCTGCTGGGGTTTCAGTTCAAATTATGCAGAGACCTGGTCATTAGTCCATGCAGTTATTTCACGCATGAGAATTATCATTTTTAATTTGGCAGAAGTGAACTAGTACCACAGCATGTATCTACAACATGCACCTCAAAAGAGCAATAAAACGAGCTTACTAAGTTGATTAAGACAATAAAGCTATCAGGATAGCTTTGGGGCTAACAAAAATGCTTATTCGATCCCATTTAGTGCTTATAATTGTTTGCATTTTTTTCCATTTTTTCCTAATGTCAGTAATGTGAACCACTAATTCAAGTAGTAAATTAAAATGTACGCAAAGTGGTAATGTATCCTATAAATTTAAGAAATCACCTCTTAGAATTCTAAGTATCAAAATACTTTGGTATGTATTATGTAATATGATAAGATTTTGAACTACATTTTTTGGTGAAAGTCATCATTTTATCCTTGTAGAAAACCTTCCCAGTCCTCTGGGAATGAGAGTGTGGATAAGTCATTTACAAAATACAGTCAACTTTGTGAACAGATATTACATTTTCTTTTGGCAGCTACCATGGAATGGCAACATCTAGAAATGACCTGTTCAAAATGTAAAATAGCAGCTAACAAGACTTTTTTTTTTTTTCAATTTGTAGTAGATTAGATGCTTATGGGACTTAAATTTTGAAGGTGCATCCTAAGATCCCCTTTAAATATTATGCAGTCCTGGAGGTTTTTGTTATCAATCCTTAATTCTTTGTATATGTAATAAAGAAATTCTATGAGTTGTAGGAACAAAGGTAATTTGACTTCATATACCAGGAAAAATCACAAATACTAAGACCACCCTGAAAGGTGTTTTTCTAATTCATTCTAATAAACCTTCAGTAAAAGTTAATCTAATCCACAAATATACCACTACACAAACAGTTAACAATTTTTCAAATTAAAATAACTTCCTACGCTTTTTCAAAGTTTGCAGATATTTCTTTTCTTACTCCCAGGGAGCATGATGCACAACTGATTACAATTCTGTTTATAATGACCTTTTAAATAATTGAAGACTTCTGTGCTTGTCCTTCTCCTTACATTATTCTCTTTTCTACTCTAAGCAAGCATAGTTCTTTCTTTCATTGGTCATGTTTTCTGGCCTCTTACTGAGCCTTTCTTCTGTGTCTCTATTCTTTAAATCCAGATGCCAAAAGCGCGACATAATACTTACTGAGGCTTTACAAATATAATTACTGAATAACTTTTGAATAGAACTTCTATTTGGAAATCACACACAAGATCGTCCTTTTTATTTCAACATTGAACTGGTATTCACGTATTCATTCATTAACTCACCTACATATATTTTAAATACAATTTTATTGCCACACAATTTCAATATATATTTAAAAACACAAAAGGAAAATAGGAACCTATATTTCTGAGGCTGTGCTGTAAAATGCAACACAAAGGATGTTATCAAATACATTTTAGAGCAGACAAACAGAAAACATAAAAGTAAAACAAAGCCATGCTTAGTGTAGCCAAAATCAAACAGGAAGGAGAAAGAGAAAGAATGTGTATGTGCAGGAAAATGGTTGCTACACTGTAATTGTAAAAATTTTTGCAGGGTTATGAATCTACATCTGGTAAGTTCCAGATTGTGGGAACATATCTAAGGCGCGGAGACTTTCCGATGGGAAGCGACTACAAAGAGCTGAACTAAAGAAAATAGTGGATACTCCCTGATCTGAAGGAATGTGATCCTGGAAAGTCCCTGAACTGCAAGCATGAGAAAGTTGGGCGAGACGAAGCTGTAATTAAGCTTGTCAGTGAGAAAGAAGGACTTGTGCACAAACCAATGGTGTGAATGCATGCCCGTTATCCACAACCAACCAAGTGCAGTAGAAGATACATGGACAGTAGCATGTAGCCAATCGTAGTGTACGCGTATCTGTGGCTGAAGAGCTTGCAGAAGTGTACTCGATATATAGAGCGCTGTAACGTGGAATAAAGCGATTTCTGCTTGACTCATATTGAAGCCTTCAGGAGTCATGTCTGGTATCCTGCACCAGATTTTGTGATCTTCCAGCAATATTGCTCCTGGAATTTTGGTCTTCCACAACATGTTGACATGTCACAAAGTTATGCACTCAATGGGACACAATGTCTGGGATTTTACTTCACAAAAATTAGAGATGCATGGTAATGCAAAAGCTAATTTAGTATTAAAGTATGTGGGAATATGTATAGTATTTCCATTATGAAGAATGTATGTAGGTAAACACATCATTTACATATTGAGCTTTGGACATAACTGACTTGTAGAGTTTTCAAGAGTGATTTTTTTTTCAAGTTAGTGACTTTCTGTTCTTTAACTAAAAGACAAATATAAAGCATAATTTTGCAGTCTCATTTACTATAGTATTTTAGCAGTCAAAAACACAAAACTAATCTTCGATGATAAACAAACTTCCATTTCTCCATTTTCTGTTGCATATCCAGGTTGATGCAGTGGTAAGAGTTGTTTAACTAGAATTTATGTAGTTTAGATGAGCCCAGTTTTAATATAAACAATTGATCTAAAAACATCAGTGAAACACTGTTCCATTAAAACAAAATAGAAATACACAAACTGAACACATTAAATCCATGAAAACTTTTCATAAACCCAGTATAATGAGCAGATTCTTTCCAATACTGCCCAGTATGTGCTTAAATCAATGTAGTGAACAGTCCCTTGTTAACCACACCATACCTAAATTAGTGGGAGAGCCTTGTTTTCTGAGAAATTCCTTCTTCACAGTCTTCACATAGCCCTGAATGAATCCCACTGGCTGCAAGGATTAAAGGATTTCTTTTTTCACCTCAGTGCATAGGAGATAGAGAAATACTGTTAGAACTGCAGTTGTATGGTTTAGATTTCATGTTAAATTCTGAATAATCTTTTTGTACAGCTCAATCAATAAAATTTGCAGTCATTCACTCACTCCAAAGCCAACTGTACAGCACCTTTATTTTTCCAAAGTCATAATAACTTCAGTGGAGTGATTATAGGTTTAGACACTGTCAAAGCATTAGGAAACAAATTAAGCATTGCAGTCTTTAGGGTGAGAAAGCAATTAGAAGTGAGTAGGAAGAATGAGTGTACATATCAAGAGCTAAGTTACAATAGGTTTTAACTGATGAATTACTACAAGTTTAAAAAAGCTACACCATAAAGAGAAATCTACTCAGTACAATTGGAAAAATGAGCTATTAGATCTATTTCTGGAGTACCTGTTCATTTATAAGTTAAAGTTTCACATGGATATAGTAAGTAAGTTGCTCATCTTCCAGTATTGTAATGATGTGAAGCATTGCCCTAAGCCTGTTTCTGCACTTCCAAAATTGATAGGAAAATGGATTAAATTTCACAAATATTTAGTTACTATATGTTGACTAATTTTGTATTTTTTTCTGTTTACTGTTCATTTCATATTGGGAAATCTGCAATATGTTTATGAAGAACACTTTCTGTTTCATGCAGATTTATTGGTAATTGTTTTGGTAATATTTATTGATATTTGAGTCTAATAATTACTTTTTTGTTGTTCTTCTTCTCTTTTTTTCCATCAGTCTCTTCCCCAGTTCTAGAAAAAAAAAGCAATCATATTTTTGATCAGTCATTTCTGTTATGTAGGAATCGAGTCTCTTAGACTCTTAGACATTTAGATATTGAATTTACATTAAGAAATGACAACAATAAGGGAATCTAATGTTTATTTCACTGGAGTCATCATGAAATAAGTGGTTTTCCAAGTTCCTTCAGCAGAAACACTTGACATGTTGCCTTCTTTGAATGACTGTTCTTTTTCTCTTCCTCAGGCTGATCCAAAGTCTTTGCATAATGCAACTCTCAATCCATAGTGAGTCAGGCATATTAAAAGCTGTTTTCATTAAAGTATATGTAATTTATAACTAAATTTTGCACTCTATTATTTGAAAAAAAATATACAACCCAGAGCAATAGCAGCAGTAAAACAACAAAACATCTGACAAAATTTCTTTTAATGCAAATTGACAGAATCATGCTTTAAGCTCAGTGAGAGTGACTGATGTAAAATGCATAAGAGTTCAAAGATCTGTATATATAAGGTCTATTAAATGTAACAGTATTCTAAATATTTTACTGTTTAGCATTTACTATCATGTCAGTCCCTGTGTGCCTTGAATAAATAAGGAGAGCATGCCTGAAAATAACTTCAAAACATATGCAAGATGTAGTCTTTTATAATTATTCGTACAGTCAGCTTTACTACAACTGGCGATAGAGAATATGTTTCAATATTGGTAGGTCTGTTTCCTTTTATTTTTGTTACTATACAACAGTTTTAGTTTGGAGTTCCTCTTATATTTTTGACAGGACTTTCATTTCCTTGGTTTCAGATATACAGATATACCTACAGAAATATATTTGGGAAGTTTAAGGATAGCTGAGAAATAACAATTTGACTGTCTCAAATCACAAAGTCATTACCATCTTAACGTACAGATGAAAATGTGTATTTATGATGTATGTCAGATAGCATATATTCATAACTTTTGGTCTTTTTTTGTGGTTTTGTTCACCATACCCGATTTTAAGGTGATGAGGAATAATTCCTCACAGAATACTACCAATTTTATGCTAGAAAGATGAATAAAAGGAAAAAAAAACAACAAACCAGCAAGTATACAAATAAAACTATTTTATTAAATATTTACACAAAAAAAAAATCATGTGATTTAGCAATCACATGATTTATATTCTCAGCAATATTGAACATGCCGAATGCCTTCAAGGTGTAGAAACTGAATTCCAGGCTCAGCAAAAAGGTATGTGATCATTGACTTTCATAAGTGGGGCATCGGTACTCAAACCTATTCATAAAGCAGAAAGAGCAGAGCATATGCATCTGTGTGCCAGCTATTCCCAAGCAGGAGGATGATGATGATGAACGTTTTATTTCCGTTACAACTGTGATCCCAGTTTAGGACTTGACTGAACCCCACAGAAATGCACAGAAAAAAGATAATCCACGCAACTCTCAAACTCAGGATGCAGTAATAACAGATGGCCATAACCAACAAAAAAACAAACTGTATATATTGTATATATTGTATATACAAACAGTGTATATTGTAACCATGGGAGGTCACAAGCTAAGCACAAATAATGTCACCTGGTTGCAAAAGCTGTAAAATATTTCAGGTAATCCACATGCTTATTTGAGATTGTAAACCTGAAGTTGTGTCTGAAAGAGTGCCTGAAAGAAGGATGTGTGTCAAACAGACAGACAATAGAGGAAATCAAAAACACTGAGATCTGGAAAATACAATATACAATAAAATGTTAAATGTTTTTGTTGTATTTGATAAACTAAAGTTAAGGACAGACATGATAAAATTCTTTAAATATGCCAAATAATGGTCTTAAACCATAGCATGGGAGACAATTAAACAGCGCATAAAATCTTTCTGTCTGCAAAAGTAATTATATTGTGTAATATACAACTCTCAAAAACAGGTTAGCCAAAAATTGCAAAAAAAAATTAAATCTAAAGTACACTCAAATATAAATAATAAAACATACTAGTAAAATTGTCTGGCTTCTTGTTTCTCTATTTTCTATGAATGCATGACTTGAAACTTAAAAGGAGAAATAGTAGACTAAGTTATAAAATATTAATCCATTTTTTATGATTCTTTGAGCCACAATACAATTTCAAAGACTGCTGTGTACATACTCTCTCTTTTCCTAAACTAAGACAAGGAAATCCTAATATATTCCTTAATAAGTTAATTATTGGATGGTGGCTATCAAATGGTAAGTGATTCTTTTAAGTGTTCTATTCAATACTTTTCCATGAAAGTGTGGATTACAGAGTCAATTCCAATATCTGTCTCTAGCTATTGACGGGTAAAGACAGGCAGTTTCTTTGGAACATTGTAAACTCTTTGTGTCAGCAGAAAGACCCCAATATTTCAATGTCAGTTCCGCAACACTGATCTGTGGTCAGGATACTGTGCAATGGCCAGGTTTGCTGATATGCTGGGATTGTTCAGCACAAACAAGTCCCCACTATTTATACAGGGCTACTTTTCAGCCAAAAAGAAAAGCTGGGGGCAAAAGGGTGAAACTATCCACTAATTCTTCATTATCAGACCTTCCACTAATCCTGTGTGCCAAGAACGTGCAAATGTTTTCCACATTTTGCTCCTGGTTTTGCACAAAGTAAAAGGAAAAACACCCACAACCCCAAGTTACAAAGAACAGCACAACCTCATTTTTTATCTCAAAATCTGTGTGTGGTGGGAATCAGGAAATCAAAATGGATTTATCTATCAGTGAGCACAAAATTAATTGTATGTTGGCCCCTTCAAGAGATGATTATACATATTGGGATTTAATCCTAATTTTCCAACGAAAGATTGCAAAGAATTTACCACTATTGCAAAAATTTTAATAAAAACAAATGAGAATTTTAGCTTAATGTCATCAGAAGCCTCAAGAATAAGGAAGTAATAAAGAAAAGGCTTAATAAATATATATTTTCTTTCTGCTTTTTCCTGTTTAGAAAGTCATTTTGCCCTAACCACTACTTTGGAACACAAATTTATAAATAAGAATGCATCAAAGCATCATATTATTGGGAAAATTATAGCTATTCTGCTAGATGTTAGATAGCTATTCTGCTAGCTACTGTTCTTGAAATTAAATTGATGTAACTTGGTATAAAAAGAAATCATGAACTTCTTTTATAAATTGGGCCATTAGTGTCTAAATATGGCAGCTGTATATATGAGTAATACTCATTTTACTGATTAATTGTTTGAAGATTTTACTGCTTGTTATTGACTATATTAATTTAGAAATAATGCCAACAAAGAACAATCGTTTACAATGCAATAGTTGCAAACAAAATATTATGTAACAGTTGGGAGTCAAACATTAAACTCTAGAGAAAAAAGTCAGTAAGAAAGGAGAAGACATTTAAGAACTTTTAGAATAGATGATATGAAGAATCATATGTATATATATGTTACATTACATAGTGTGTACACAGAACAATATTCTGTGCTTCTTTAGGGGTGGCCAGCAGGTTGAGCTTGTAAACTCAGAAGAAACATCTGATGAATTGTCTATCAATCAGAATTGGAAATCATTTTCCACTTTATCATTCTATATTTTGTAACCATAGAAGGATTACAGTCACAAGCTGTCACCTTGTTGTAAAATGTTTCAAGTAATCCACATACTTACTTGAGATTGTAAACCTAAAGTTGTGTGAGTTCTGGGCACCTGAATGAAGGATGTGCATCAAACAGACAGACAATAGAGGAAAACAAGAATAGTGATGTCTAGAGAGCATGGAGATAGGCAAGGAGATAGAATGAGTCCAAAAAAGGACCACAAAAATGATTATGGGACATCCCTTTTTTTTTTTTTTTTTTTTAAGAAAGGCTGCAAAGCTGGGGCCACACTGCTTAGAGAAGAGAAAGCTGTCAACAGAGATCTTATCAACATGTGCAAGTATCTGAAGGATGGATCTATAGAAGACAGGCTCAAATTTTTCTCATTGGTGCCTTGTGGCAGCATGAGAGGCAATGGCACAACGTGGAAGTTCTACTTGAACAGAAGCAAACCCCCAGTTATTCAGTTTTTTTTTTTTTTTCTTTTGATCTCTGCTGCTTTGTTAATTCAGAGGTATATGGCACTATAATATGCTGGGTAGATAGTTGCCAATGGAAATGTAACTCATAATAATGTGGAAAATAAATAGTGCTTCAACTCCCACAGAGGTTAAAAGCTTTGATACAATGCAACACTATTACATCTTGGAGTCACATGCAACTTTCAGAGTCACAGATAGAAACATATTGAAAGTGGAGTGCAGAAAATACTAAGCAGCAACTTGTACAGAGCACTTAAAGCAAAACACTTGTGTTGTACAGTTTAAGCCAGTAATTATTCATGATAGATTTCTAACTTGAAATTGCAGGAGGACCTTATCTTTTGTGTGAAAACTAAATGTTTGTGTATATGGTGTTTGTGCTTTTCTATGAGTTACTATCTAGCTGAGAAGTTTCTAAAAGCACACACTTATTTGGATTTTTCAAAATCAATTCTTTTGTTAGAAGCAAACTAAGGAATTGTAAAATTTGGTGTGCTATGCATAGCTCCCTTCCTAAATCAGGTGGTGAGAGTTCGTGCACTGTCTTCTACCTTACCTAGGATGTGGTCTTGACTCAGGGTCTGTCATGTCTGAAGTGACTGTTCTGAGTTTGCAGGGTGCGCAGTGCAGGGGAACAATAACTGAATGATACAACTTTAAAGAACTCAGATTATCCAAACAGGCTATGGAAGGCTATGATGAAAGTTTTAGCAAGATGATCTCGCTGGCTTCACTGTGTTCCAGATTTTTTTTTTTTTGCGGTGAGATATAGCAGTAACATCTGGGAGTAGATTTAGGTTAAAAAACACTCTCTAACTGTTCATTTTGTTTATTATATCATGAAACAGAGTACCTATTTATTTCATCAGAAGCAAAACTGAGTCCATAATATAATACTGATGAGCAGAATTATAGAGAACAAAGTAGTAAGCAACATATATATAAAGTTTTGTACAGTTGTCCTAATTTATTTACTCCCTGAAAGCATAATGCTTGTCATTTATATTCACAATAAACAACCCCACAAAAAAGAAAATTACCTTGTCCCTCTAAAAGTGTTTCTTTCTTACCTTTATTTATTTATGAGCTTTTCACCCTTCATGTCAAACCCCATATGTCTTATCACTAAATATTACTTTTGCTTTACTGTAATTGTGGATTTGCTCTTTTCTTTTCTTTAGGAATCTTTCATTTCATGGCAAACCATAGAAAATCTCAGAATCGAGTGGCTTGTTTGGTGTTCCAGAATTAATTAATTAATATGATGGTGACATTCATAGCTCAGCCAGTGAGCCCTATGCATGATCACATTAGGAAACATTTACTTCCATAAGCAGTGCTATTGATTCCTACTCAGAACTGTGAGTGAGTGGGTAACAGTCTGACCTTGTATGACATTATTACATGTAAAAAATAACTTCAACTTCTCAAGTGCTCCAAATCTTCTGTGTGAGTACAAATGCAAAATATTCCCAATCATTAGAAATAAAATACTAAAAATAAAATAGTACTAGTAAAAATACTACCTCTGGGTATTCATATATTAGGTGTTAGAAAACTCCAATATTCTATAATTAGAAGCTGCATATTTTGGAATGTTAGAGAACAATTCAGAATGTTGTAAAATAATTCACTCATGATGTTATTTTTGGTTATGGCATTTTGAAACCAAGCTCTGTATGTCTGAAAGTTATTCTTTTCTGCTTAAAGAAGTAACTCTGAAATTAGATGCTGGAAAGTTGGAATCAGCTTGGGAGAGATTCTGTGATTAACTCTCCATTGTGAAAATCAACACAACTGAAGAAATACACTTTTAGGCAGAAAAAGTTGTAGATGTTAATGGTCCCCTAGCAATGCTCTGCAGCATCATTAGAAGAGTCAACAGCAAGCATGAAGCAATGTGAATGAAAAAAAAAAAAAAGAAAGGAAAAGGTTTTTAGCACTTTTCTGGACATGAGAGCAGCAGCAACATTATCCCATTGTGTGGATACTCCCAGATGAAGGACTTGTTAAAAAAAAAAAAAAAAAAGTGATCTTGGCATAGGCTGATCATTGCATTGGGAATCAAATTTCTCAGAGGATGGTTGGCCACTGTCCAACTAGAGAAAGAAGTCACCAAAGTCACCATTGTGTGGGTCAGCTGGATCAGGTGAGATCTACCCCTAAGCGTCGTTCTCTTGTTGTCCACCTGACCCATAATCACTATAGGGTATACAAGATGTGCCTTCTGATTATCTCCAAAGAGAAGAAACCTCCAGAAGGGTCAAAGGACAAACTCGAATCCTTGCCTCAGTCCATCACCTTGGAGAGAATGGAACAGAGATACCAGCTGTTCCAGTCTGCATTTGTGGGAAAAAAACGCTCATGTTGGTCACATTTTGCAGAAACTGTCATGTTCAGCGATCACTCAGGTCTGGAAACTGAATGATATTTGGGTGTTTGTCCATTTCTTCCCTAATGCACTCAACAGTTCAAAGTGAGAGAAAAGCAATGGAGAAAAGCAGTTAACAGAATGAATTCCATAAAAATTACTCTCAGAAGGGAGTTATCTAAAATAAAAAATAGCAAGATTAAAAATATATTTTAAATCCTGACTATTCGGTGTAAATATAATGCACTCCTCTTTTAAATTCGTAGCTTTGAATTTCTTCTGAAGGTGGAACTTGATTTTTTTTTGTTATCAGAATTTGAAAGAAAGATCTGTTTGTTGTTGTTTGTGTTTTTTGTTTTGTTTTGTTTTTAAACAAAACACAGGAGGAGGAGAAAATGTTGCCACCATTTTCTCCCTTCTGCTATTTTTCAATATTAGTGTGGACTCTTAAATTTAAAATCAATCCCAAATATGAATGATTTAATTTCAAATACTTACTTCTCAGATTATCCTCCAAATTAGTGTTTAATAACAACAAATGGACTGGACGAGTTGGACTGGATGAGTGGAGAGTGAGGTGTATTGAGGACTGACTGAATGGCAGAGCCCAGAGGGTGGTGATAAATGGGGCTGAGTCTGGTTGGAGGCCTGTGACCAGTGATGTTTCGCAAGGGTCAGCACTGGGCCCAGAGGTGTAGAACTTCTTCTTCAATGGTTTGGAGGCACAGAGTGCACCCTCAGCAAGTTTGCAGATGACCCCAAACTGGGGGGAGTGGCCAACACTCCTGAGGACTGTGCTGGTATTCAGAGGGACCTAGACAGGATGGAGAGTTGGGCAGAGAGGATCCTTGTGAGGTTCAACAAGGACAAGTGCAGGGTCCTGCACCTGGGGAGGCATAATCCCAAGCACCAGTACAGATTAGGGTTTGACCTGTTGGAAAGCAGCTCTGTGGAGAAGGATTTAGGAGTCCTGGTTGACAACAAGTTAACCATGAGTCAACAATGTGCCCTCATGGCCAAGAAGGCCAATGAGATCCTGGCCTGCATCAGGAGGAGCGTTGCCAGCAGGTCGAGGGAGGTAATCCTCCCCTTCTCCTCAGCTCTGGTGAGGTTGCAGCTGGAATATTGGGTGCAGTTCTGGGCTGCTCAGTACAAGAGGGAGTGGAGCTTCTAGAGAGGGTCCAGCGCAGAGCCACAAAGGTGATTAAGGGACTGGAGCATCTATCGTATGAGGAAAGACTAAGCAAGCAGGGCCTGTTTAGCCTGAAGAAGAGAAGACTGAGAGGAGATTTGATCAACATGTTCAAGTACCTGAGGGATGAATGTAGGGAGGATGGGGCCAGACTCTTCTCTGTGGTGGCCGGTGACAGGATGAGGGGTAATGAGTAAAAGCTGAAACACAGGAAGTTCCACCTCCATGTTAGGAAGAACTTCTTTCCTGTGAGGGTGACAGAGCCCTGGTGCAGGCTGCCCAGAGAGTTTGTGGAGTCTCCTTCTTCAATGTTATTTTCCAAACCCGCCTGGATGACCCCTGTGCCACGTGCTCTAGGTGATCCTGGTTGAGCAGAGAGGTTGGACTAGATGATCTCTAGAGGTCCCTTCCAACCTTAACCATTGTATGATTCTGTGAAATTGGCAACAGTGACCAAGGACTAAGAAGAAGTGGCATGAGAATATGGTGGTTAGATTTGGGAGATGGACACATGAGATTCAGTTCAGTTCACTTTTGGTGCCCGCTGCTTACTCAGTCATTGCCAGTCTACGCAGCACTGAACAATCGCTCTGTCTACACAGCAATATGCAGGGCTGCTAGCTCCCATCCTAGGAAAAACATTGCTATGCTACCACACAATTTTACCCCTTATTTCTCAGTTCAGAAAAGCATCATAATGTTTTTTTTATTTCGGAAGTATCGCATTCAGGAAAAATATAAACCATTTTTGATTCCAGAGATAGTCTACTCAGAACTAGCTGCTCTATCTCTGCTTAGTCCTCCCCTGAGTTATGTATACATCCCTGATGCAAAGCATTTGCAGACTGTGTAATTGTTCTGCGCTTCAGTTCTCTCCCTGTAAATGGGAGATAACACCTCTCCGTTTGTCTTTCTCATTTAGACACAGGACTTAGGAACCCTTATTATTATATTTGTTCAGTGGGTAATTCAGTATTTTAATTTTATTAAAACAAATAATTGTTAAAAATGGATGGAAGTATTTAACTGCCTAAAGACAGATAGAGAATTTGAGTCTACAACTGAAACTACAGGAAAATTACAGGACGTAACCTGTGAGATACAAATTTAGCCCTTGTGGGTCATTTTTCACCTTTATATTGTAATATTTGAAGAAGACCAATTTTTCTTAACAAATACTTTACTTTAGCCAGACTGTTAGGGAAAAATATGCCCCAAGTGTTTTGGTCTAGGAATATGTACAACTAACTGATAAAGATTATGCTGACATCATCAGAGCTACTTCCTTCCAAACCTCAGGCTATGCTCCGACCCTGGCTCCTGACAACAGCAGCCAGCTCTCTAAAATTTCTTTAACAATTTTCAGAGAAACAAATGCTAACTCCAACTAAAATGATACATTCTTCTGTATTCTGAAAGATATCAACTTAAAGCATTTTCTTTTAAGAAGTCTTGCTTTTTATAAGAAAATGTAGATTTCTCTTCTGGCCTTAGTCATATTTTTAATACAATATTTTCTTTATGTTTTAACTCCCTTGCTTGTAAAAAAAAAAAGTGCAGGGTTTTATCGGTGTGCTGACCATGCATCCTCTACACTGTATTTTCAGCTCAAGGGGAAGAATGTTCACTTGCAAAATTGGAACTTGATTTCACGCTTCTTGGAGAAATTCCACATACTACAATCTACAGCTAACACATATTAAAGTTTAAAGTGAGACAGATAGTGCTATGGGTGTAATGAAAATTGAGAGGGATCCAAATGTCTTCCTGCCTTGAGTATTCAATGTTTTCTCTTAAAATTAGAAGAAATCATTTTATGACTTGCAGAGTTTTGTAAAGAATAGTGTGTCAGTATAAAATGTGTACTAACCTGAGCATTACTAAATGGTATTTAATCATCAGCAACACATTGATGTTTTGTAAAGATTATATAACTTCCCTTAAAAATGTATTTTTCAATTATTTGTTATAGCTTCTATGCTAGGAAGACATTGTGACATATCAGAAACATTTTGAATCCCATTTAATAACCTTATTCTCTTTATACATGCAGTATATTTGAGAAATATCAATATATTCGTATGTTTTTTATTGTGAATTGAAAAGTGAGGCTTTCAGGAGCTTTTATAAGTAGTTTGCATTTCAAATCAAGCAAAGAAAAAAAAACATAGTGGGACAGTAACACTTTTTAAGAACAAAACTGATTTGAAACAAGTCCTCCTGCTATTTCTTTGTTTTTCTGTGGTGGTGGAAGGAAGACAGGTTTGACACCTGCACTGGAAGGTCAGTAGTCTAATGGGACAGTTTAAAAAATCCTCTCATTAAGAGACGTCTTTTATAAATAATAAAATATGTTTATACTGAGACTTAATATAAGCATGAAATAACATCAGCAAACAAGTCCACTAAATGGAGTTCTATGCTCCTATTTTGTCCTGTTTTGTTCTGCGGTTTTCTTTACGGGACACTAAGATAATTGTTTGGGATAATTTGGCTGGATGCAGAGGGATGTTGGTTTAATTATAACTGAATTCAACTGAATTCTCTTTTTTTTTACCTCCAAGTAGGAAAGAAGTTCCCAGATCAGAGCTCATACAAAACTTAACTAGTACGGCTAAGATTACTTTAATAGTATGTCTATGTAACTGACTGATGTAGCGCAAAGAGAAAAGGCACAGATGTGGATTTGCTGCTCTGTTATGTTTCTAGGACTGTAAGTCTACATCACATATCTATAGGCAATGAAATCAGAGCCAGCTGGCTTATCCTAGATGTACACTCTGTGTCTATAGGTGACATAAAACACGTTTGTCATATTAGCCCAGATTACTTTGCAGTCCCTTACAGAATCCCAGACATGCATAGGGAGAAAACTCATAGGGGGCGCTCTGGATGCACTCTAAGAAGACATGTTCAGTGACACCCCAGCAAGCCACTTCAGCTTTCATTCCACCAGAAGAGATGTATGTACGCTTGAGTATGGACTGCAATACTCCTACTATAGAAATGAGTCAAATTCTGTCAAATTCACAATTGAAAAAAAAGTAAATAAACCACACTGAACTGTTAATTTAGATATGCATATAATCTCTATGAAGCTACCCACTAGCTTTTCCTTTATTAGGGTACGGATAAGTCATACCAAGGAAAAGACTGAATTGAACATACTGGAAATAATCACAATACATCAAATGGAGACTTTCTATTCCAGTCTGATGTAAAAAACTATAGCCATTACCACAACATCTGTTATGTTTTATTAATGAGAACAGCACAATCTGCCCTCCCCTGGCAAAGAGGAGTAAAAGAGGGTGGAGCGGAGTGAAGACACCGCAGCCAAACTCTGTTGCACTCCCTGTGCTGGGCCGCTGATAAGCTGCACAGCAGCTGTCCAATGGGAGATATATGATGACATGTCCAGTGTTGACCCAGCAAAGGTGAAAAATCACTCCTTTCACATGAACTTTGCTTGAACTTTGCTCATTATAATGCCAAAACACATCTCCATCCCAAAAGTTACCCATCTCTGAGATATGAACACTCCTAAATGGGCATACACTCTAGAATTTTGATTGACTGTACCTTTAAACGAAAGCGAGAAACTTTTTCACCAATCAATAACAATATTAAGAATGACTATAGTCACTGAAGCTCCACCTGAATGTAAAGAAAAGTATAAAAGGTGAACTAAGGATGAAAAGGAGGGGGAAGTAACCATTGTAACTCTTGGATCAGTTGACAGGCTGATTCCCTTTCCTCCCCTCAGGTCGGGACGCTGCCTGAGGAAACTCCTGGAGACTGAGAACCCTCTCCCATCTTATAGGGTGAGTGATGATTGCACATTTGTACATAAGAGCTAGCTAAAAATCCCACATTGTAGTAGAGATTTCCTATACTGACATCGAAACCTGCTTTGTGAATGCTGCATTTGACTAAATCATGCTATTTGTGAACTTGACTACTTGTTTTGAAGGTCATTGGACCTATAGATGACAGACTGTTCGTGAATCCAGCACTGCTAGAGTCAGCCCTATAGTTGATCATACTATTCATGAACTCGATTCGCTCCTATGAAGGAAATTCAAGCTACAGTTGACAGACTGTTCATGAATCCAATACTGTTAGAGTTGGGCGTATAGCTACTGGATTAGCTATACGCCCAACCACCTCCACCGCTTTCAAACTGCAACAAATACACAAGAAGGAGACTGGTAAGATAAATAAGATAAAAATATTACAAACAGAATGGGAGGGTAGTAACATAAAAACATAAGAAAAGAAAAATCAGAAAAGAACTCAAGCCCTCTTTAGTTCCCATTTCTCTGGTCTTTAGCTCTCAACCTGATCACCTGGACCTGAGTGACTAAAAACCACTAGGTAGGATGGTGCCCTGAAATCTAAGGCACTCCATCATCAGCTCCATGGTATTGTTTTCAACAAGGACAAGTGCAGGGTCCTTCACCTAGGGAGGAATAACCCCAGGTACCAAATTAGGCACAAATTAGGGATTGACCTGTTGGAAAGCCGCTCTGCAGAGAGGGATTTGGGAGTCTTGGTTGAAAACAGGTTAACCATGAGTCGGCAATGTGCCCTCATGGCCAAGAAGGCCAATGGGATCCTGGACTGCATCAGGAGGAGTGTTGCCCACAGGTCAAGGGAGGTGATCCTCCCCCTCTCCTCAGCTCTGGTGAGGCCGCACTTGGAGTATTGGGTGCAATTCTGGGCTCCCCAGCACAAGAGGGATGTGGAGCTTCTAGAGAGGGTCCAGTGGAGAGCCATGAAGATGATTAAGGGACTGGAGCATTTGTCATATGAGGAAAGACTGAGTGAGCTGGGCCTGTTTAGTCTGGAGAAGTGAAGGCTTAGAGGAGATTTGATCAACATGTTCAAGTACGTGAGGGGTGATTGTAGGGAGGATGGGGCCAGGGTGTTCTCCATGTTGGCCGGTGACAGGATGAGGGGTAACGGGTGTAAGTTGAAACACAGGAAGTTCCACCTCCATGTTAGGAAGAACTTCTTTCCTGTGAGGATGACAGAGTGCAGAGGTTGTGGAGTATCCTTCTCTGGAGATCTTCAAAACCTGTCTGGACACCACCATCATTTTAATATATCATAATAAAGCTTAATATTGTATAAGAAATGATTATCAGCAATAAATGTGGCACAAATGAATGACGTTAGGGAAATTTAATCTTAAGTTTAAAATGAGACTGATTTGTCAGTCTTCCAAAGGCTCCATCACAGTGATCTCTACTTGTCTAACTGTTGTACATATATATGTATAAATGCAAATGTGTAATCAGTTGCGACAATAGACAGGAAAAAGAGCTCTTGATAGTGACAGATACCAAGGTCTTATTTTTTTCCTCTGCCAAGCATGTTTCTTTTTTTGTATATTATGTGCAATTACTTGTCAAACTGATATTTTTCAAGATCTCTTGCACCTACTGCAGACTGTGAAAAACAGTCCAAGGTCAACATCAACGCATCAGAATATGTATTCTCACTGGTCCATGCATATGAAAAGGAGAATAAATTATTGATGATTATGACATAACAATAACAACTTAACCTTTATGCAAAGAAACCAAAACACTTCACAAAGGATCTAGGTGAGTTATATCTTCCTGGGAGAAGAATCTGCTCATCTAGCACTTTAAGGCAGCTACTTCTCTGTGGGAAAATAACAACTTTGTTAAAAGTACTGTGAATACAAGACATCTGAGATAAGAAAATATAAGATCCATTCAGTTCAGGTTGTATTAGCCCTTTGTGAGGCAAACAAATAAAAACAGCCAAGAAAAATTGTGCAGCGTCTCTTCCTTCTTAGATCTTCTGGAATTAAGCTGAGCTTGCAAGAAGGTGTGCAAGTGGGAAGTCACATCATTAAAATCAGAGAGCTATTTGGTGCTGTAGATACTAGGCTATCCCCAAGATATCTAAATTACCACGTTCAAAACATACAATATAACACTAGAAAAAACTAATACAAAAGAATTATAAAAGATTTCTGAAATTCCAAAAAAATATAAATGACAGAAAACAGTTTGTATATAGCTACCATGACTTAAAAAATATATATACATATATATATATTCCCAAAAGGAATAATGTCATTCTGTTTGCTGAAAGTCTTGAGTTGAAGGTCAAAACTAAATTTTCCATTATTGTGCATTCATGTCCATTTTTTTCTCTGCATTGTCCATGGAATTAGAAAGTCGACAATATTTCTATTTAATTAGATGGTAGAATCTTATCTGCAGAGCTGTTCAGCATCCATGGGAGTTAGACCTTCCTGATGTAGCAATGGCATAAGTTCATTTCCCTCATGACTTCTGAAACAAAAATTGCTTAGGACTTCAAAAGCTCTTTAAAACACTCTTTTTCTTATAATAAGACTATAAAGTGTTCTAAACACTTGTACAAGACATATCACATGGGAATCTAGACAAAATGTACTTTGCAATGCAGAACAGCTTCTGACAAGCCAGATGTAGTTCAAAAATGGCACCTCATAGCTTTAGCAGCAGTCTATGTGGTATTCATACAGTAAGTTCAAGTAGTTACAAGACAAACCAATAAATCACTTATTTTCTGGATTCTTGAAATATATTTTCATTTTACATGTTTGTAGTTAAATGAGATATAGATTGATAGAATTATCTAATGAATCTTAATAGAACTGATTGCATTTAGTGAGTAGTGCAGGAAATAGCCATTTAAAGTATCTATGTCCTTATTAAAGCACAGTATACCCCTCTGAAATATCCATGTGTTTGTTAAACTATGCAAAAGGTAAAAGTATTTGTTTTTAAGAAAGGTCACAAGAAAAACTGTTTTCTTAGTATATATAATTGAATTAAGTTTGGAAATAATTGCACACAATGCAATTTACGCAAGTCCTTTGTGAAGCAGAAATCTGTAGCAGAAATGCTAACAGACAGCAGTCAACTATTGTGATGAGAGTGCTGAATTATCAAAGAAATACAGTAAAAATGCACTTAAAAAAGGGCAGATGTGTGGACTTAGAGATGATAAACAAGATAGGACTTAAATTTATCTACTCTGATCTCTTGAACTAAACACAATCTAAGATTTCTGTTAACTGTGATAATGTATTGTAAGCTTGGATTTCAATTTTGATTAGCTTGCTTAAGGACAAGATGATCAAAGACCCCTAACATATTTATTTCAATTGTTTATTTGTTTAAATAGTTAGAAGTTACAATTTTAAATAATATTTTGGCATGCTTTAACAACTTTTTTTTTTCTTCATTGTTTTGTAAATCCCATCACATCTAATTTTAGCATGTAGGTGCTGTCTACATGTGATTAGTGTCTTTGTGGTGAGTTATTTATAGGTACAGGGCCCCCAGTGCCAGCCTGTGTCCCGTGTTATTATTATCCAAGTCCTGTGCTCCTCTGCGCTACATCCTAACCCCATTTCTCAAAAGTTCTACTCTCATAACCAAGCCTGTGTTTCTCTGTACTATATGATTATGTTATAGCTGCAAATGCCCCATTCTGCACAGTCTCCTTTGGTATGGAGTCATGACTGTCCCATACAAAGATAAGCAAAAGTCAGACAAATAAACCACAGCCACCTAGTGACTACACAATTTACTATCACAGTTCAGCTAAGCTCCAAGTAGGCCAAGATAAGTTCAGCCAGAGGAAGTCTGTCAAGCAGCAATCCTGAGGCCTTGCAAGCTTTGTACAAAGGATGTGACCTTTATAAGGAATGGCAATATTATATTACTGGGCTACAGAGTTGTATGTTAGATAAATAAACATAGTTTAGTATTGGTGTTAGGTAGACTTGTCTTATATAAATGTAAATTCAAGACGAATTCCTTCTGCATTGTATTTCATTGTGTATACTTTCAAAGCCTTCTGTTGGCATGCCTGACCAAAGGATTGAAGCTGAACTAGGAGAAAATCAGGCACCAGGAGAAAATCAAATCAAGAGCTGTCAACTTTTTACCACAGGAAGAAGCAGATATTATAAGTCCTCTTTGTCAGGAGCCCTGTGTGGGACTCACTAAAAAGCAGTTCAGGTTTATCTAGTTAAGTAAATTTTAAATTTTAGATGAAGTTTAAATATGCAGTGAAACAACTGGTAAAGCCCAGAGATGTTAGCACTCTGCAAGATGGATCCTTAAAATATTTGTAAGTACACTGAAGACCTCAAACATGAACTTCAGGAAGTTCAATCAAGTATTAATAGCTGACAAAATTTCTACTGCACTAAATGTACACTGCCTCCTAATGTTACCGTCAAAACCTTGACACAGGTGATGAAACCAGGAAAGCACATATCATGAGGAAACCCCAGTCTGACTCAGCAGATACTGAAAATAAATAAATAAAGTTGTTTGTAAGCTGATATCCACTGTAAAATTATAATAGTAAACATGTAGCAATTGTTTGTAGAGGAAGAATTAACAATCTCACTGCCAGATGCCCCTCCAAAAAAGGGGCTATCTCACTGCTTCTCACACAAGTGAAATTTTACATTGTTTATCACAACAGCAATTACCTTGGGCATGTAGGAGTCATGGTGGCAAAAACAAACCAAAAAACCCCCAAACCTCCAAAAATCCCAGTACCCTAAAGATATGCTAAGAAATACTTTTTCTATTCTTTTGCCTTTTTTTTTTTTTTTCCTAAGAATATCTCATAGTAAAAGGAAGTCCATTCAAGCATACAAGTAATAGTGAGGAAAAAAAGAAAACCTCGGCAAACAGTATAGTTCCAGAAGTCAGGCCACTTACCCTGTTCTAATAAGAAAAATCCGTCTAATGAAGTATTTAATTGAGTTTAACAAGACTGTTTATAGTTAATCCTAAATGCACTAATAGGAAACCTAAGGCCTACATTCAGTATTATTTTTACTCCCTTTGGATGTTGCTCATAATTACAGTTTGCTCTTTAATTATTCTTCATGTATTCAATTTATGATTAAGACCAACAGCTTGCCCTGGAGGCTGAAAGTGCTGAGGTGGACACTGGTGAATCAGCAGAGAGCAACTCCTTTAGCAATGTGCATCCGCTCAGAAGCGGCCAAAAAGCAGCTTTTCACTCTAATCATGGAATTCAGAGCTGGAGACACGGGAATAAAACTCCAGTAAGAGAACAACTTCTGATAACTCTCTAGGGGGAGAAGATTAAAGAACAAAATCTCACACAAACATGAATATATTTTTATTGAAGTAAATCTTGTGTTGGTAATTAGAAGTATAGCTTTGGCCTTCTATTGCATTAACTGCATATTCGCGTGATTCACAGCTTCCATTTGCTATTTGCTATTTTGCTTTATGCTTATTTTCCAATAGCACATATCTAGACAGACTTTCTCTATAGTTTTTATGTAATTAAAGAAGAAATTTTGACAAAAATGTGCTAAGGACAAAAAATTAACAACAGCAACAACAAAAAGATATTTTATTAACTCTTTCCATCATTTGTGATACAGAATATAAATGAGCTATATGTGTGGAATTCTGCAGCCTACTTTTTCTGTATAAAATTCATAAAAGTTCTTTTACACTAGTAAGATTTTTACCCTTGGATATGTTGCTAAGATTTGAAAGGGAAACTTTAAAAATATATAACACAAAAGCAACTGAAAGCTTAACTTTATCTAATAAATAATATTCTTGCTTAACCCTTAATATCTCAAAGTCAGATTCTATTGTACAGGACTCATTTACATTAATGATAAATAACTACTATAGCACCACAAGATTATTTAATAGTTTGAGGGCTCTAAACAGATGACTATTGCCATAGTTTAGATCACAGATTAAGTCAACTCCGTTATCTCTTATAAAGCAATGATCTTAATAAGGCTAAAACAGTCTATTATAGCATAGATTAACTTTATTATGCCTTGCCTCATGAAATATCAAGAACCAGATTTAGTTTCTGTCCAGTAAAGCAAACCTTAAGTTAAACAAATAAGTGGTTTTTAGCCTATTTTACTTATTGACCTTCTCACAGCAAATGATCTTCAAACACAGAATCAAAATGATCTTAAAAATGTGCTTTTCCTTACTGGGATGAACATGGGCCTGAAAAACAAAAATGAAACTATTGCAAGTGCATATTAAATGACAAATAGAACCTTAAAATATGCTGTGTTTTACCTTTCTTGATCTACCAGCCTTTAAAACGTGGAAAATATCAAACTCCTCAGCAGAGTTAAGGCCTCTAAATTGCCAAGGACACAGCATGAACAATACTTTTCCCTCAATACGAAAACCAGGTGAGATAATCTTCTATTCCTAGGCAATATTGCTTTTTGTTTTCAAAAATCAATCAAACTAGCTTTCTGAGTTTTGTGCAAACAATTCTTAATTACCTTTTTGGGAGAGCATATGGACTAGGAGCACTAAAGCTAGAAAGTCCACACAAACCACTGAGCAGTATATAAAGATGGTTGTAGAGATGAGCAGTACAAAACTAGCTGGGTCTTAGAAGTGATGTAAATTGGAGAAAATTTTATATACAATTCCCTCTTGCCCTTAACTAAGTAAATTATGAAATGCAATGGTGTCTTCTGGCTCAAGCGAGTTTATATTTTGCTTAAGGATGAATCACAGAATCATGGAATCATAGAATGCTTAAGGTTGGAAGGGACCTCTAGAGGTCATCTAGTCCAACCCCNATGTTTTTATATTTTATTCCATGGTAGTTGTTACAAGGAATATTTTAAAATAGTTGTTGATTAATTTTTTTTTTCCAGCTAAGATTTCATGGACTGAATGGTATTCACACTCCAATGGAAAGAAATGGACTGCTAATCATATGTTTTTTTTTTTTTTAATGCGACTACATAGAGGGGTCTCACTCTCTAGTTTTATCATCAAAGTTTGATAAACCAAAATAGACAAGTGGGTTGTACCTCAGTTCTCTGCATAGAAAAATAAATATTATCATAGCCTTTCTTCTCATTCCATTTCCCCTGTTATTTACACATTAAGTTTTAATTCAGACCAAACATCTGAGTCAAAATGAGTTGAAAACAGGTAGATAAGACAGACAGACAGACAGACAGATCAATAGATAGAAGTATCTCTCCGTAGAAATTCTGCACAGCACTTTGCAGCATAACTCCTTGCACTTGACACAGACTTCTGAATACTGATTTTTCTGCAAACTGAAGAACAGCTCTCGCATTATGAAATTCTTTGTGTCCCCATTCCTGGGACATAAGGAAGCTGGGTGCTGGAGTGACTGCATGCTATGAAGCTGGCTAAGCCTCCTGTTATGATGAGATCAGGTGTAAGTCATCTCTTCATACACTGCAATCCTCTCTGTCACTGAAGAAGTAAGCACTAAGAGTCGTCCTTCTGGTAGAGGAGGATAAGAAACCACATGCATTGGATCACAAACAAAATAATACATTTTTAAACTAGTTACCAATTGCATTTATATAAGTGGAATTCAAATCAAAATCTTTTCTTTCTTTCATCGTATAAAATTTCTCCCATTTTTAGGATTTGCGTGTGAATTCAGTAGCTTATTACTTCCTTAAGTATTTTTCCAGCTGAAACGTCTGTCACTGCTGAAACTGAATACTCAAACAAAGTGCTGACATTAAACCAGAGGAGCCAATTTTCATAGAGAGCTGCTTAAGTATTCCAGAGCAGCAGTTTTGCATCAGCCAGATCTTAGAGGCTATTTGTGATTTGTACAATTCAAACTGAAAGGGGGAAAAAAAAAAACCACACACACACATAGCTGATAGCATGCATGAACGCATAAAGTAATCCAAAAAGATTTTAAGAATAAACCTGTTACACAGCTTCTATTGGTTTGTTTCTTACCAGACCTATGTTGCCTGGCTCTCTCTGTTCTTTAAGGGGATAACTGCGCTGTTTTCAGTCTGTCTTAGGCTTATAGTTAAAGGGAAATATAGGAAATTGCTCTCAAGATAAGGATACTTTTCAGGGGCAATAGCTATGAAATGCAGCTTTTCATAAAGTGGTACAAAATTTTGTGCCTCCCTTTTGTCCTATATTTGTCGATATCAGATACCAACAGTAAATCAATTGCTTTTCTCTACTAATGAGCTGCTCTATTTTTACAGTATTCAATAACTTTTTATCTTTTTTTTCTTTGCATTATTGGCTTGGAGGGAAGCAGAATGTGAAAATCTTTTAGTCTCACTCTGAATATTTCCAACGATACTGAAAGTATGCCATGAAACCTCTGCTTGCAACACATGAAGTAAAAGCAGGAAACTGTCTCTAGTAGCACATCTCCACCCTGATTTCAAAGAACTGATTCTAAGACTTGTGAAGATAGTATTTTCTGCAGTCATCTGGTCTTTTATCCCGTTAAGGGAAGAATGATCTATGAATTCTTGCAGAGGCTGGTGAGCAGAGCAGAGAGGCAGATAATGACACTCACTAGGACACCAAAAGTGTGTGAGTTCCAAAAACTAGCTTTAAGATGCGCATATTGGATCATTTACATCTATAAATGCATCTCACTTCTTAGTATGCCATTTTAGGTTGGAAAGGCGGTAGCAATATTAAATGTATACAGTAAAATGTTCAGTGAACACAGTAAAATGGATATACAGTAAAAAAAAGGTGGAGGAAATAAGAAAGGTTGAAAAATTAAGGAATGCTTTCTGCACTTGCATCTTCATTATAGATTCTGCTAATGTTATTAATTTCAAAAAGCACAACCTTTTTGATATTAAGGAAATGAATATTGTCTTTAAAGACACTTAAAAATCTCAAGTAATACATAAGACATTTGACATCTTATGTTAAATGGTGAGAATGAGGAAAAAGAAATTAAAATAAATATTTTAATATAGTCACTAAAACGTTTTTGATAATATCAATATTATCAATATTGCTATTACTTTATTTTTAAGTTTGTGAATCATTGGATAGCCAGAAAAAAGAAATCAAGTTAAGTAAAAACATGTAGAGTAAATAAAAGTCCAAGATAAGAGGCCTTTCTGCTTGGCATATTCTAACCTGTCCACAGAAAATATGGAAAACGAGAATTTATCACACTTACTCATCTAAGTGCTGGAGTAATGGAATTTTAATTGTTTCTCATTGATCTTTTATATACATAATACAAATATGTAGGTGTTTGAAGAGAAAAAAAAGTAACGCTTTGGCTTAAGGGGATACAGGCATCTCTCTTTTCAACCAGAATGAAACCATTGTGTGTGACTTTCTGTTATCAAACACGACAGAAGACTAGAAGATAAAAGTCTTCAGAGTATTATTATTATTATTACAGTTCTTTCCATTACTGTTACTCTACCTGCCAAAATTTTCTATTCATTGCTCATTTATTTTAAATAAAATTTTTTGCTTAGTGAAGTTTGCTATACAGATACATGGTCAAGGCCAGTTTTGTCATACTTGTTTCAAAAGTGACTCAGCTTTTCCTAACTCTTTTATATCTATTAGTAAAAAAAGTTCAAATACTGGAATTAAACTACATCTTAAACAGATAATGCAGGATGACAAGAGAAAAATTGCATTTAAATATTTTTTTCTTTGCAACCTAGGCCTAAGGAGTTCATTTAAATTCAAAAAGAAGTCAGTAATAGAAAAGATATCTGCTCTTTGTTTCTTTTAATCAATCTGAAAACATGTGAAAATGCACAGTGTGAATAGACAATAAAAATGGAAAATTGACGGTAAAGTTCGCAAATCAGAAAAACTCTAATAAAAAATGTGGAGAATAATAGGATCTCAGCAGGCTTTGGTTGACAGTATGGAAACCTGGATGTGCTATAGTAGTATTCCAGTAATTGACATCATGAAGAGCACAAAAGTTTTAACCTGGAAGGTTCCCTTTTGTAAACGGAACCTGTTCTTCCAGTAGAAGAGGCTTCTGAACCTCAGTGGTTACTGACAGTGCTTATTGTATGAGGCATATTTAGATTAGACTTTTAGAAATAAAAATAGGGATTTTAAGGACTGGACTTCTAATTTTCTTTGATACTGCGGCCTTTTGTGAAGATTTATGTAGTGGTGAAGTGTGTGTATATATATATGTGTGTGTGTGAATATATTTGTATGCATATATGTATATATATATATTTTTTTATGTGAAGAATCGCAGAAATGCCTGTTGTGTGTGTTTTTTTTTTTTTAATCCAGCATAAGTTTTTTGTGGCTGCAGTTGCACTGGTACTATATGAATTGATCATTGAAACAATATATGGCACATTAGGAAAGCAGCTGCTTCTCTGTGAGTGCAGGAAGGTAAATTTTATATTGGTACTTTGCAATTTTTTTCTGATTTTTATGTGTAACAAATGAATGAAAAAAAATAAACCAGGAAGGATTTTTTAAATAATATTTATACTTAAGATATATTTTATTTCTTTGCTTTCAAGATTTTAAAATAAAAACTATTTAAAAGATTATTTTTGAATATTTCCATAATATTTTTTCTTCAATAAAGTATTAAAAGTAATAAATTTTTTTTAGATTTTTATTCCCCAAGTTAAGCATATTTTCTTATTTTTCCAATGAATAAACCTGTCTGCTTTATTTTCATTTTATCATAACCCACAGTAAAATTTTCAGAAACTGATGAAGGTGAGGATCTCATTGAGAGAAATTAAGAGAGTGGTATAAATTACATCTTCCTTAGGATTAGGGCTGGATAATTTTGCTGGAAAAAATATTATAAAATATATTAAAATATTATCATCTTCTATCTCAGCCACAAAGCAAACATTAGCAAGCATCTCTAAGTTTTCTTTTAGAGAAAGAAGTTTTTGTTTAACAAAAATCAATTCATTTTTAGTATCTTAAATTTCCTACTGGGAAAGAAAAGCAGCTTAATAAAGAGAAATTAAAAATTGTGAATTTAAGTGGTCTTACCAGTTGCTCAGAAGTCGTGACTTTTCTCAAAAAAGGAAGAGGCAAAACTTTTGAGGACTGTATACAGTGGAATAATTTTTTAGAATCATTTGAGATCCTTCAGTTCCATTTCAAATGTATATTTCCATTTCTATTTGCTTGCAGAAATTAGGAAAGTGTATTGTGGATTTTCAGTTTTAAGTTATTTGAAATTCTGAGATATGCATCGGATAGAAAAACAATGGGCTATATTAATAAAGTATGTGGAAATATTATTTTAAAATATTGAAGATACAAAAGTGAGTATTTTTAGGTCTCTATGCAAAGAGATTATCATTATCATTAAATTTTACATATTGAATTAAAAAACGCTTAGTTTGCCTAATAATATTTTTGGTTCAGTTCAGACTGAACATTGTGCACATTCATTTGTTTTGGCAGGAGACCCAGGCAGCCTGCGAGTCCCGCAGGGGCAGGGAGGACAACCAGGGGCACGAGGCAGATGCCCCTGCTCGGCCACTCCAGGGAGCCACCGTGCAACCAGATGCCAAGACAGCATCAGAGGGCAGTTAATACCAGTTAACTAGCTAGCTGTCTATGCTAGGTACCTCTAGTGTAAATGTTTAAGAATATTTTCTTTAACAAAGAAAACTATTATGGAGATGGGTAGTAAAGATAATAGTACATAAATCAATCTGTAAAACTGAAAACAAACCGGCATTTGGCTTCCGAGTGATTATGTTTGCTGTGTAAGAGGCAATCTGCTTCATCTGACCATGAGCTCCAAAGCCACAGATGGGCTGTTTTGTATTTAATGTAAAACCCAAATCAACCTTTACAGGTTGTTGTACAGCATGTAGAAATGGAGAAAAATGTACAATAAGAAATTGTTTAATGATTTCTGGAATTATGAAATGATTCTCTATTTGACAAAAGGAGGAGGGTGGTGGACAAAGAATTCAGCTACAACAATCCTCTCCTCAAAAGATATGGAGTGAAATACAGGATTTTGATAGGGTCAAAAAAGATTTTGTGTCAGAAGTTGAAGGGCCTTATCAATTATATAATTGCCAAGATAGATCAAGCCAAATTTGTTTTTTTTTCCTAGAGAATCAGAGAAGATCAGAAAAGAAAGAAAAAAATGTTATCACTCCATATGTCTTTTTTGTTTCCAGTTACAACTGAATGTCATAAAATAAGAAGGATTGTGCAGTTTTAACTAAATAATAAGCATTGTTGTAATATATCAATTCACATAATGATCCTTTTCAGTTTCTCACATTACTGCCTTGACTCTTTCCAGAAATTCATAAATGAAAACTAATTTTAGGTTTTACTGACATTGTAAGATAAGTATGTTGAATAGGAATACACTCATTGCTTCGTAATAACTGTAATAACTGATTGAATGTACTCTTATTTTATTTAAGAGTAATAGAATTATTGTCAAAGCAGTCTCTTTTTTTGATAAAATGAAATCCACAAATGTGCTGTAGGCCATGATTATCAATATGGTTAAATAATAGTCAGTTTAGTAAAGTGGTGCCATCTAAACTATCATATTTATGTTTAACTGAAAAGTAAACAACATAGTTGAGCTTCACAGAAAATATTCATTATGAATCATGCATTTCAAAACAGTAAGAAAAAAACAGGGACTTTTTTTTTCTCCTCTTCCATTTTCTTATTAGCCTGTACTCTCAGGACTGTTTTGCACTGATTTATTTTAATAAGTTAAATATATTAAAAATTTTTATTTCCAGTTTTGGCAACTATCAGGTGATTTCAGAATTTTACCATTCCACAAAGACAGTAAACCAAACCCTTAGAAATTTGTTGTATTTATTGACTGTTGGTTATCTGAAAGCAAAAAACAGATTTTTTTTTGATGCTTTAAAAGCCAATGTCCTGACAAGTGGACCTTTGTTGATAAAATTTAGTTATATTTCTCCTCTTTGAATAGATAGGGACATTTAAATGTAGTATAAACAATATGGAAATGTCATTCAAAATCAATAACAGTAGGTTTGATGGAGAAAAAAAAAGAGAATTGGAGGCAACTGGAGGAAATTAGACACCAAAAAAAGAAATCTTTTTCATTCTTTTGAGAAAATTATTGAAACTTTTTTGGTGGGAACATTAATAAAATCAGAGGAGCTTGATTCAAAGATTAATGATTCTCTAGATGTATGAAATACATCAATATCTGTAAACTTCCAGATATTTTTTGTTCAACTATGTAGCAATAACAATACTTTACTTAAGCTATAGTATACTTCCATATGCAAAATCTCAAGGATAGCAGGTTTAACTATAGATCACTACAACACATTTTGCTTTTCTCATGTGAACCAGTACCGATCTGTACTGATTTCAGTAAAACAATTCCTAGAGACAAAGAGCAAATGGAATCCATAGTATCTTTTAGTCAACATTTAATTCTGTTTTCCTAGTTCCTACAGAAAAGGCTTACATAATAATCTGAAGATTTGCTGTATGTTGGAAGGCATAAAACTACTAATCTTTGCTGATGAGATTTAGGAGGACTTGTTTATTAGTGATTTACATTTTTGAAGTTTTAGAGCAATTTATTTTTAATGCACGAACTGACTGAAACAGCTAAATTACTCTCCAAACTCTAAACTAACAAACTGAATGACAGTAAACTCAAAACTCACAGAATAAAATAGCTTTCTACACCAGGTGTTCAAAGGAACCGATTGTCATAAGATGTGGATCACCAATATCTTGGTAGGAGACTAATAATCTTATACCATGCTAACCGTAGCCTTAAACTGTTTGTTCATTTATGGAGCTAGTATTTCAGGTGGGCTTGCAGAAAATTTGCAGCCTAGCTATAGGCTCCCTTGCGCTTAGTAAAATTCCTAAAAGCTAGTTTAAACACTGAATATATGAATTACTGAACTATTTTAACCTGTACCAATATTCTTTTTTTTTTTTTTTTTTTTTTTCTTTTTGAATACTGCAAAGCTCAAAGCTTAATAGTTGAAAGTCTCCTTCTCTGGAGATCTTCAAGACCCGCTTGGATGCAGTCCTGTGCCACGTGCTCTAGGTGGCCCTGCGTGTACAGGGGGGTTGGACTAGATGACCTCTAGAGGTCCCTTCCAACCTTAGGCATTCTATGATTCTATGATTCTATGAAATTGAAAGGTGGCCAAGAGGAGTCATTCAATACCAGGAGTCTACTGCGATATAGATATACAGACATTTTAAAATGCCATCTTTCATTATTGGTTTATACAAATAACTTGAATGTCATTATATTTGGCAAAACACATTCTATCCTCAAAATATGAAAATTGATTAACATTTGTGTCTAGTAAGATCATGGGCAAATAAATTTTCTAGTTTGCAGAAAGTAAAATTTAGAAATAAAAATATGATGTTTACGTTCCCTTGACTGTTCTTTTTCTATGTCTTTCCCTTTACGATGATAGAGTATGGAGAAAAAAACTTTTTTTTACAAATCTTATGATTCAGGCAGAAATAACCTAAATAAATGAGGCAGAATTAAAAAAAAAAAATAAATCTAGAGCTAAAACAAAGCAAGACTGTCCTCAGGAGCTCTTTCAGTCTTGTTCTGTCCAGAACTGCCAATAAACAGAATTTTTCTAAGTCATCAGTTATTTGGTTTCCTGTTTTATTGGATGTCTGATCTCAGTTTATGAATATCTCATTTACAGCTGTATTAAGCCTTCACAGCTGCAGAATAGCTCAAAAGGAGCTATGCTTTGAATGTATGAAATGCTTTATAGTACTAGGTACATTGGGAAATGAGGTTCTGTGAATTTCAAATTAGGCATCCAAAATTAGTAGATACTTTAGATATTTATCTCTCTGATTTAGGTCTTATCTGTAAAACAGATAAGATTACCCCTTCCATGAATGAAAATCCATTAATTAATGTTTTGAAGCAATCAGAAATTATATAGTGATGCTAAATGCTGTAGAAAGGCAGTTTAAATTCCTTCTTTACTAAAATAGTAAATAAGACCTGGAGCCATACATTTAATGGAGAAGACAAAAATTAAATATTCAAATACTTCTCATTAGGTGAGCACATCAATTCTGTGCAACAAATAAGGCAGAAGTCCAATGGAAAAAAACAGTAAATGATCATGAAAATGAAGACTATATCATATTGCATATCCACAAGAGGGAAGAATCAAGTCTAGTACTATCTAATCCTGACTTTGCAGCATTAGTAATTTGCTTCTAGCAATTGAATTGCTAGAATATTGAAAACAATGGAGATTTTTTTTCCTATTCTTTTTATATGTGTCTCTGGAAGAAAAAAAAAAATCCTAATATTTTCGGTGGCACAGATTAAATTTCCTGGTACAGGTTAAGGAAATGGCATTTTTTCCCCTCCTGAAATTGCCAAGGAGATGTGCACAATCAGACTAGTGATGTTTACTTCAAAACAATAGATATTCTTTCCTAATTGTGTGGGTTTTTTTGTTTGTGTGTTTGTTTGTTTTCCTTTTGTGATGTTTGCAAGCATATGACTGAAATATTTTGGGTTTTACTTTCATAATTTTTTTTTTTTTACATTTGTGGCTATTTCTGTAATTATCTTTTCCACCGTTTTGTTGGTAGAAGTCTCCTGCAAAAGCTTTTCCCTACTAAGATAATGCTTGGATGACAGACAAATTTCCTTGTAAGCTTTGGTATCCTCTTTTCTACCTTTGCTCTTAGTGTAATCCCAATTACATTTGAAAAAATATATATATATTTCTCTCATGTTCATAAATTATTTTCCCTCCAAACAGCTAAATCTAAGCTAATCTAAATAGTGGAATGCATGAAGTGGATATTTTCTATCATTTACCCACTGTATTCATAAACGAGATCAATAGAACAAAGTTAAAATTCCTTTCTTATGAATTTTAACTGCTTGCGTCCTGTCTAATTTGATTTCACTCTACGTTTCTCACTGTTTGTATTAGGTGATTCTTGACCCTGCTAACAGTCAAATTAAATGGGATTTATGCGGCAAGAGAAGTGACTGAGCGTGTGAATACATGATAAATCAATCCTATTATTTGTTATGTATTTAAAAGCAGAAAAAATAGCTCTTTTAGAGTTATTGTTTTTTACTGGATATTTCCCTTCCCATTTGCAAAGGTCCAGTGCCCACTTGAGCCTACTCTTAATTTTAAGCAAAAACCACCTTCTTCAGGAGATCATTACATTTCTCCCATGTACAATTGCAAGCTACCACTGTGTGCAGTTAGCCTGTAATGCCCATGATGGTTCTGTAGGAATTTATAACCCTGATAATAAATTCAGATTTCTTAAATGGCATTACCAGATATTGAGGTCACCTTGGTTTGACAGTTTCAGTGGAAAATAAACAAGCCTAAATTACCATCCTTGTTTCTCATTTACATCTGAAAAACTTTTAGCAATGCTTTTACCATAGGAATAGAAAAACAACAGTTCTCAATGACAGCATTTGTTCCACTCATAATTTAGTTAATGACACTGAAGTCGTCCTCCATCTGCTGCTCTGCTGTCTCTTCCAGTCCTCTACCAAATGCCAGGTTTCTAGTGAACTGATTCCTTGCTGTCTGTGATGTCATCAATCTGGTGTCACAGGCACGCAGTTTTGCTGATGTATCCACTAGCAATGTCAAAACTGAGCACTTTCCATTTAGTGCTTATTTATTTCTCCTCTCAGATAAAGAGAGTATCAGATAGAAGAGCTTGATTTCTCTGATATGCATTCCTAACTCCCATAGTAGCAAAAATTACTCTCAGAAGTCAAAATTGCTCTTGGCTATCACCTTGAAGACTTATGCAAGTGCTCCACTTTATTACTATGAAGAAACTGTAAAACCATCTCTCTACTTACACAACTGAGGTCTTCAGTAGCTGTTATGGGATGCTTTTTACTAGAGATGGGAGAGGGATAAGACAATGGGACTCACTTGCATTTTCTGAAGTTTCTGGATTTCAAGATATACATTTGTTGTTTCTGCCACTGGCAAGCTAAAAGAAAGAGAGGAAAAAGAAAAGAAAAATATTTAATAGAATCAATCATTATGCTAGAAGGAAAATTATAGTTTTATTCAAAACTACAGACAGAAGTAACAAGATATTGGCAAAGATAAATCTTTGAATGTGGTACATTTTTCTAAAGGGAACAATTATGAATATGCCCATATATATGTCTTAAGCAAGAGAACTATCTGAAAGTTAATAAACAGAAAAGTAATCCTGCCAAAGGCAAACTGTAAAATCTTTGGAAGAGAAGAAGGAAGCAAAACATTAAAATATTGTACAGTAAAGCCTCTAATAAATCATTGCTTTAAACCACTTTCTGCGAAAAAAGAAAATGTTTTCAATCTCTTCTGGATGTTAGATCAAAAAGTGAAAGTAGTGTTTCTCTTAAAAGTATCTTACTCTTTCAAACAAATTTAATCCAAAACTTTTTTAAAATAATAATAAGAAATAATATGGAATCCTTTTCACATTCTATAATCTTTTCAATCTATGGAAAACATCTTGCACGTGTAAATGAGTACTTTTCAATCACAATAATAACATCCCATTCAAATCTTCTATGAGATTATTTTTTATAAGCTTATTGTAAAAAATATGTTATTCTATAACTATTCTATATGTTATTCTATAAAACTCTGGAGATTTTATAGTTTTCTGGATCATTGTCCAAGCCAAAAACTCAAAAAATAACTTTTGCTAAGATCAACAGAAATTACTTTTAGTTTTCAATTTGGGCTTCGGGTAAAAACGAAAAAATGAGATGTATATTCTTTTTTTCCAGTTGAATCTGGAAAGGACACTCATACCTATTTTTGTTTTCTCAGGCTTCATACAAGGATAAATTAGTGCACATAACTCCTTAGTTATCATGTCCATGATGCCATTACCCAGACTTGTTCTTTTTAGAAGTAGTTCTGATATATCAAAGTAGTATTCTTCTTTTTTTTTTGGAAATAAGAATATTGTATACTTTGTAAAATGAATTTACTAACATGACTTTAAAAATGGCTTCTCATCCAACACAGGAAAAAGTTCAATACTTTTTTAAAATATTGCCATTGCTAAACTCACTTTCTCTTGAGAAAGTACAGTGTTACTGACAGCACTTCAAAGAATTGAGTCACCAGCTACTTGAGAAAATCAAGAATACTTCTAAATAAAACAAAATATAACTGTAACAATCTATGCTTCTTACACCTGCAGAACAAAATAGAAGAGTGCACATTGCCAAAGGAAGAGCTACTGTGGAATCAGATGAAGTTCAAGAACCTGTAGGCTCTGTTTTGTCTGCTAGGAACAGCAGGAGCTATAGTGACAGACTAACCCTTGAAATGTTCAAGTATAGTATAAAGTTAGAAACAAAATATGCTATTTAGAAATCATCCAAGCCCAGATGAAATACTTCCTTTCTACTTTCAATGTGAAAAAGAGATATTTTGAAACATGCCTTCTAGGGTATCGAACCCTAAACCTTACCAGCATTAAAATATATCATTCTTCATAACCAAATAATCCTTTCTTTGCAATTAAGCAAGTCTAATAAAAATAAAAAGAAATATTTTAAAAGCAATATTTTAAAAATATTACCATTATCTACAGGCACTCTCATCATGGGAAATAAACAAGGATAATCCAGTCAAGAATTTTCTGATAAAATGGTGTAGCTTTACTTAATTTAGATGGAAACTTTCCTTTCTGATATTGTACATGAAACTTTCCTTTCTGATATTGTCCATGAAGATGTTTATTCTATTGAAAATACAATCCGTAGAGGGGCTCTGAGAGGAACATTCTTGGAGAGGGTACTAGGAGAAGGTAGGGACATTCAGGGTTCCTAAAAATGTTTTAGGCCATGATCTTGAACCCAGATTCCCAAAAGGCGCTATTTCCAAATGAGGCACTACAAGATTATTTTGGTTGTGATGGTGAACCTTATTTTTTGTGAATTATTCAAAGTCTTGAATTCATGTCAATGCAGAACAGGAGTTCCTGGCCTTTGTGCAAGATGAGATACCTGTGTCTTGCCCAGCTCTAAGTCAGAGAATATGAGTTGTGAGGCAAATCACATTTATTGAACTTTCCTAGACAAAAATTTCTTCTTTCTTTCTTCTTTCTTTTCTCTCTTGACCACAATTTATCTTGCTTGATTCTCTATGTACTGGTTATGTGTTGTGATTAATTTTTGAATGTTAGCACTATATGGAATGCCGTCTGGATAAATACAGTGATTGACAAACATTAAGTATACAAGGAAAATAAGAATAGTTGCAGAAAAAAAACCCCTTTTAATTATATAAATTTAAAAAGTAGATGTTTTATTAAGTTAGTATAAACTAATTAAAATTAATTAATTTAGTATAAGCTAATTTAAAATAATCCACAGGAAAATAAATCTTTGTCTCTCAAACTGTTTCTTAAATCAGGCTGTACACTCACCTCCCCCTATGTTATTTAGTATTTACTTCTTACCCATGTATTGAGATTAAGAATAATATTCAAACAGTAAAACACTTGGTCAAATAGTTGAGAAAACATTCTCTCTGAGAATCTGTAAAACAAATGAAAGAAACAAGTACAATCATGCTTACTGATATGTATTTGTCTGTAATAATTGAAAATATTAAGATTTTGACTAGATTTTTTTTTTAAACAGATCTTACTGGTGTAAATGTCAGGTTTTATGATGGCAAATATAAAACACATTGATGTAACATTTCATGAAATCTTGTTTCAGTTTCCACTTTTTTTTTTTTTCAGATGCCAGTAACCACAGCAGTGTAGTTGCCTTCCTAGGGTTGTTTATGTAAAAAAAATATGTTGGAAATAGCCAACTTATTTAGAAGTATTTACTCAAGATATGTCACTTTGTCAGTATTTTGAAATGTCAGCTGCCATGCAAACAAGCCTGCAGTGGTATTGCAGCATTTATTTATTAGATGAGCATTAAAAGAGAAGCATTAGTTATTGAAAAATAGACATTGCAGTGTGCCTACAGACATGGTAGAGTTATATAATTGAGCATGCTATACATGACTGAGATGATAACTTACCCTGCTTGCCCCTCAACATCCAATCTTTTTATATTTATTTATTTCAGGTTTGCACTTTTGAACATAAACTTAATGAATGGAGACTTCATTAACTTCAGCAAGAGGAATTAACCCAAAAGGCAAATATATGTCAGGTATGTTTATTTTCAGAAATGAACAACTAATTATGAATGAGGAAAACATGTTTTAGGCTTATTTTTGGCATGCAACACTCTGTATTTTACTTCAAGTACACCTATCAGGGCCCTACTGAAAAATCAATGGTAAAACAGTAACTTTTTCAAAGGTTTCTCATTACATGTGGTATAACTAGTAGCCAGGTACTGCTAAAATATTCTCTCCTGTGAGTCTGAGTTAGGAAAACTTAGGTAAAGTATCCTTCTAGCCACACCAACATTTCTCTCTACCATATAACTTCTAAAGACCTAAAGCAAGCAATGCACCTGTGAGACTTGACAGGGATATGGAATGTTTGGACCAGTCCAAACATCCATGCCATGTGATGTTTGGCGGTTCAAAACTTCAGGGCAGTCTGAAGTAGTAGATGTAGGGATATGAATCTGTTGTTGTACATTATATCATTATACAGAAGCAGTAAGTGGGAAGCTTTGCTGTCTTGATTACAATGACGTAATATAATTCAGAAGCTGGAATTGAAATTATGCAAATCCAGCCTTCAACATAGATGTGTATTCCTCTAACAACAGAGGTAAAGACCAAAAGATCATACCAGAGCTAAGTGGTAGGCTCATATTCAATCAGAGTCCTAAAAATGAGATTAGGTATCTTCTGCTAACATCATTAATTCAACCTCTGAAGGAAAAATAAATATAATGATTATGTGCAGAGATTCTTTTCCATTAATTTATGATTATACATATATATATATGCATATTCATTATAAATGATATGTAGAGGACAAAAAGATGACAGTGCGCAAAGTTTTGAATCTATTTTCCTAATATCATCTGTTCGGATATGAACCACAATTATGAACTACGTTTTTGTGATGCTGGATCCTAATAAATAAAAAGGTGAATTTCTCTCACTAAGATCTTACGATCAATGTACAAGACAAGAATAAGAAGATGAGTACATATATACAGTTTGAACTTTATTAAAAAATGAGACAGTACTGGTCAGCAATCAATGAAGTGATAGCATCTTATCTGTACCTTTCCATTAAGAATAATAGTAGTAAATAGTTCAAAGAGAAGATTTGAAACAATAAAATTAACTGGCATTTAGATTCTTACAGTTATTTTTTTCCAGGCCTGGGGAATAGCCATGGAAAAAACATATATTCCATGTTGTAGATCCGTAGAAGATGATTTTTGAGATAAGAAAAAGTTATTCTAGTTATCAACATATGCCTTCCCCAAATTAGATTCTTAAGTAATCTGCTTCATAGCACTTTGTAACAGTAATATTAGCTAAATATCAATAGTTGCGTCTCACAAAGAAACTCTACTTGAATAACTGATGCTAAGCAAACTGAATGGAAAAAAAAATTCCCATACTGGCCTTTCAGTTTTTCATCCAAGCTTCTGTTACACACAGAATTTTGCATAATTTGTAATTAACAGTACAATCAGTCCTTCTAATAATCAAAACTTGTTTCAAAACAGCAAAAAGAACAGGAACACAGTGTTTAGACCATAAATATAGCTTTGAGATTATCACTGAAAATAGCTATTTCTATGTTTGTAGACATTTCTATGTTTGCATTATCAAAGTAATTGCTTATACTGCTATAAATATTAAAAACGTGTGCCACAGTTAAATGTGTTAGTAAAAGACTTCACAGTCATGTGTAATATTAGGTATATGCTGTAGCAGATAATGCTAATCTTCTTAGGCACTTTTCCTGAACTTCTGTCAATTAGTCCAATTTTGTTCACAAATTAACAATAGCAAAGTGTCTTAAAAAATTTCACTTTTTGTACTTACCCTTTAATCTAACATAAGTATTCATGATTAATTTAACTGATATTTAATTACATTTGACACCTGTAATAAAAAAAAAAATCTAAGTCTTGCTTCTTTGAAAATTGCTGATACTGGTATAAGATTATGAAAAGATTTAAATAACTATGCCAGACATGCTATGTTTGTTACTTAAGTAATATTTTCTGGCCATGTTTTTATTAGTCTAGGTTATGCCAGATCCTAAATCATTCTGGCTTAAATAATTTCTAATGCTATTCATTTTCTATAATGAGAATGAGGTTTCATGCACTGTTTTGCAGGCAATATAATAATTGAAAAAGCAATAGCCAAATCTGTCATCTTAACTGAAAAGGGAGATTTTCTACTTCTGTCAATGAAACCTGCATAGACTTAGTCAGAAATAGATTCACTGATCTTACTTCCTACTGTAGTCATTGTGGGTTTACAAACTAGAAATTTAAAACATGTACTCCTTACATCAATGGTACATTTAAGATCTGTGAAAGTCAGACAAATCAACGAGATCTAGTTTTATTTAGGGATTTCAAAATTAATTATATATAGCAAATAAAATGCAATAAAATGACTGATGAGACAAACTGCTATATATCCTCATGTATCCTCATGTATGTGGTTATTTCTTTATTCTTATATCTTTTAATCAGAAAATTCTAGAGTCAGGTGAATTAAATCAATAGATATTTTAAAGTGTCCTTAAATTGGAATCTTTCATTCAGGATTTCAGTTATCTTGACAGATATATCTAAGCAAACAAACAAAAAAAGGTAGTAGACTGTGGACATTAAGCACTATTATTTGCAGAAGTCCTAATTATTAGCATTTTATAGTTAAGGTAAGTTGAAATCCTAACTTTCACTGTTTGAAACTCTGATGATGGCTATTTTTGATGCCACAGAGCAAAGCTGTGCTATCCTTTTGTTTAAAGCTCTCTAACATAATATATAAAAAATCCAGTAAAGAAATAGCAAACTATGACTGAGTCAGCCATGGAATGGAAAAAAAAGTTATATCCATATCAACAAAATAACCCCTAATTGTACTAAGCAACAATTTCATCCAAATCATGAGCTGTTTACCTCACAGTTGCTAGTACACTTCCCTAAAATTTAGAGGTCAAAACTAAAACTGCAGTATGCTCAAAGAAAGGTGAGATTTTAAACAAATGGGGTAATTTTTTACCCTATCTATTTTATCCGAAATGTTTTTAGGTAAAAGAGAAATGAGAACTTTTTTGCATGTGAACATAGGCCATGAGATTATTAAATAGGTGAAAACTCTCAGTAAAATTGATCCTTCCCCTTTGATTCCCTAGAAAAGTATTCATTTGAAACTATTACAAAACAGGCCACCCTTTAAAATAATCCTAAAACTACCGTCATCATGATTAAAGAAAGAAATAATATCCCAAGGAAAAAAAAAAAAAAGAAAAGACCCAGCTCTGAAAATCATGAAAATAAAAGCAAATTTGGCCAGTGTCTATTTTTTTTTCAGAGTTTAGCCATTTTCTTTCTCTCTGGGAACAAAGCTACTTGTTCCCACTTGTTTCAAAGCTTAGGTCATCCTCCTCCTCTGACTATAAATTTTGACTTACAGTATGCCAAATATTGGAACAGCACACTATTCTATAAAGAAAGTAGAAAATGTTCTTGATGCAGAAACTATGGGCTATCGTGCCACAGTTTCCACAGTTTGCTCTCTTACTGGCTATGCCACAGGGGAGAACTGAATGGCAAGCTAGGGACATAAATATCTTTGGCTCGGGTTGTTGCATACTCTCTAGGCTGGTGAGGGAAGCTGCATTCCCAAGACTTAAGTCCCAAGACTCCCAAACTCTGTTGGAGTCTATATTTACATTGCAAATGATCATAACAAAAGGCATATACATTTTCAAAATTGAAACAGCCACTTCCGTGAACCTGAGAGATTTTACTTTGGACTATTTCTAGATGGTCCCTTGAATGAGATCCCCATCAGCAGCTGGAGTAACTTCAGTGTGCTCCTGGAGAGCATCTCTGTGTTTAGTTACATTCAAAAGAATCCCAGTTAGAGTGAGCTGAAAGCAGTCCATGATGTTAATCAAAGTGCTGTAGGTAAAAATTATCAGGGGAGGTACTTCAGAAGCACAGTTCTCAACAAAACTAAAACACTAGCGTGCACCCTTGAGTCTCCCCAGGAGACAGCACATCCCTTAAAAGCAGCAAATCTTTAAAGACACTTCATTGTTCCTTATGTAACATCACAGACTGCTTCCTAAGTTCTCAGCTGTGTCAGTGATGCTCCACGAGTCTGACTGTGAGCAGACGCAAACCTACTGAGCTCTGAGACGGAGACACAGACTGTCTTTGAACAGAAGCCATACAAGTGTTACATTTCTGTTGCACTGAAGCTGATTTATATCATGCCCAGGCTGGAGCATCAGCAGAGTTCTCATCATGCCAAGACTAATCACACAAATTTTGTACTATACGTGCTTTCTGCCAGCTCTTAATATCATTCTAAGATGAGGACAATGATAATGATGCAAAAATGTGTAACACTTAACAGATATAAATTTTATATGCCCATATGTCATAGGATACAAAATTACATGCTTTTGCAATATATCACTGTAAATAACAGCCATAGGAGCATTCAACAAAGAGAAACTATGCAAAAACAACCAAACACCCTTCCTCCACAGGAAAAACTTCCATCAGTTACTTGAAAGATTTGACCAGAATTTGTCAATTCCAAGATCATCAAGACCACTTTTTAATGCAAATTTTGTGGACATCTGAAGAAAATCACTCATCTCTAGTAAAAATGAAAGCTAAGAAAAATGGTCAATAAAAGCAGGCTCAGTTAGTTCATGCTTTTGCTACATGCTTCTTATACGCATAGAAGCAATGTAACAATTAAAGGAAATACTTTCTTTACAAATGATGGTGGGTTGGACCCTGTCTACCTCCTCCTGCCACGCTGGGGCTGGGGCTGCCCAGGTTCATGGCCAAGGCAATGCACTTCATCAAGTGCATGGCAAGAGGCCTTGGCAAGAGGCTGCCATGCAGCTCTGCAGTGGCCCCAGCTCCAGCCTGTCTAGAGCTACCCTTCCTAGTTGGGATGCTCTGGACTGTAGCCCCCCCCGCAGGCCCTTCCCCAAGCTATAGTTTCAACAGCACCCTGGTCTGCAGGAAGGTTTACTACATAATCTGCCCCATAAATCTCTGAGGTAGGACAACTTTCCTCTAATCAAGATCTCCATGAAGACATTACCAGACAGAAAGTGAATTAAGTGTATCCGGCTTTTACTGAAAAAGAGAAAAAGGATTAGAAGGTGATTTTCAGCAAAGATCTGAATCCTGTTCTATCTTCTAATATTTATCTGAACCCCCTTGCTTTTCATATCCCCTCAAATTGAGTTGAACCCTGCTGAAAATTCACACATTACCACTAAGCTTTAAGTGATATTAGCAGCTCTGCTGGTTACCTAATCACTTCACTCTCAGTGATCCATAATCGAAGACGTGGTGCTCCATCTATTTCAATGACTGTGGCATGGCATTGCTGTCAGAAACCACACAATTTCTGGCAGCAGTAGCAGTAAAGGTATATAAAGCTGTAACACTTTGCTTTATTTATTTATTTTTTATGGACAACACAATAATTGAGTAGATACAGAGATTTAGGAAAGATAAACTTTTATTATCAAAATATAGGCATGCTCTATCAGGAAAGTGAAGGATGTAGTTTTAAAAGAGTTTAGAAATACCTCAAAAGTTATGTCACATTATTATTCAATTTGTAGTGTAAGTGGAATTAAAAGGTACTTGCTAATTCTTAGTCAGAGATTATCTGTTTTGTGATAGGTATCTTAAATCTATAGTCTTGCTTGTTCTTTAATTGTTACTGCACAGTCAGAAGGTAACTGATAATTTATATGGCATTATATCAAGGTAATTCAGTTTGATAGCAAAAGCAAGTATTTCACAATTCCCATTGAATCCTTATGTCAAGAGCCTTGAAACTTAAGCAATTGTATAAAAGCATTTATAAACTGCTTTCCTTATTATATGTTCTTTGGAAGCTGCTTTAACTCATGTTCATAAATGAGATAAAAATGCTTCTCTTGCATAGTGGTGTCAGAAAATGTTGCAGTTTGAAAGCTGTAGTAGTAGGGGGGGGGAAGGAGATATCGGATTCACAGTCTGTGGACTGTAGGTCCAATCGCCTTCCTAGGAGCGAATCGAGTTCCCAAATAGTAAGATCAACTATAANAGCTGCTTTAACTCATGTTCATAACCCCTTTTCCAGGCCATTTCTTGCATAGTGGTCAGAGAGAAAAAGAAATTTTAACCTGGTAAAGGCATCTATAACACGCTAAAGTGATCCAGCAGCCTCATTTGGAGAATAATTCTCTTTTCATTGGCTCCAGCCTGGAAATAGGGTGAGGATCTCATGGAGAGAAAGACAAAAGGGAAGGAAAACTGAGTACTCTCTGACAGTTTAACCTCCACTCACTATGTCCTCTTCCCCATCCCCATATATGGTTTATTTTGCTTTTCAATTTTTGTATTATTGTGACTGCTCCTCTTTTCATGGTATGAATACTGTGTGCCTGAAAGTCTATAGGACATAACAAACAGCACAGCAGTATACCCAGCAGGCCCATTTCATTTCATATATAATTCACAGTTTGCTGCTGAGATTCTAAAACTGTCTATAACTTTGTCATAATGCTAGAAGGAGAAGAGGTTTTAATTGTTTTCTAATCTTAGGGAAGTTCTTAAGGTTTTTGACAACCCTCCCTTCCCCCACTCCAAAGAATTTTTTTTTTTTAGTTTTATATTCTCGTAAGAAAAGGAATTGAGATGCAAGTCTATACCTAGGGATGTATTCAAATTCAAATTTTACCAGTTTTCAGAAACTTATTGCTGGGAGTATGCCTTAGTACTATAGTTGTGGTTTAAGAACCAGATTTCAAAGGGTAAGCCTGAAACTACAAACTACATGTAAGTGCCAGTATAATCAATCTGTGGTTTTCTTGAAAGCACAATCCTATCAAAATAAAATCCTTTATCCTCAGGATATTAAGAATTTAAATTTGGAAAGTCTTTTTTTTTTTTTTTGACTGGGTAGTATAAAGGCTTTTATGTTTATGTTGTTCTTTTGTTACTAATGGATCCTAGTCAACAACTTTTATTGAACTAGACTTTCCAGAAAACAGATGAAGTAAAGATTTCAAAAGTCTGTTGATTTTATTTATTACTTTGTAGTAATGAATTCTGTCTAGCTTGTTAAATGGATGTGCATCAAGAACTCATAAGACAATGTCTGTTTGCCAAAGAAAGCCAACATTTCTAAAACTGGACTTTTGTCCCTTTACATTTAAGAAGATTACAAAAATTAGACATCCATTCCTTAAAATCACAGTTAATGAATTTCTTAATTGCTGTTTCAGTGACTGCTGCTTACGCCATTAGTTTGTTCCAAAGATATAATTATAAACCAGAATTTAAAGTCAGGATAAGGAAAAAGAGTGTACGAATTTCTGTGGTAAATACACAGCTCATGCTCTGTCCTAGAACCAGGAAAGAGGAGCAAATGCTGCTCACATTCATTTAAAAAGAGATAAGTAGAAAAGACGGTTAATCTCCAAATTTCTGCATTGATTGAAAAAAATGAGATTTCTTTTTTCTTTCTTTTCGCTTGAAAAACAGAACTAATTTCAGTTTTCACTCACTAATATTTTCTATAAATTTAAAATATGGCAATCATGGAAAAATAAATTGAAAATGTTAGCAGATTTAGCAGTTACTTTCATATATTTTATGCATATGTCTATGAATATGAATATATATATGTGGATGTGTGCACTTACAGATACACACAATTTGTATGTAGAATTTTGAATTAACTAAATAGACTATACAGAAATTTAACTCTTCAAGTATTTCAGTTAACATATCTAGCAGTTTTCAGTTAGTTCTGATTTGTTAATTTTGCATTTTACAAGGATAGCTTAAGTAGGACTGCATTTCACCATGAAACAATATATTTTTAAATCTACTTACTCATTTCTTGCCAGCTTGTATGGAAAGTTTTGCAACAACCCAAATTTGTAGACAGCTGGAGACAACATCTTCTTCCAGGATGCATTTCTGATATGGATAGAAAAACCAGAACATGAACATTAGGGGATTCCATGGAGTTCATGGTTCTACAGCCCTTATTTTATGTGTGTGAACTTAAAATTGAGGATTTCCAAAATGAAAAAAAAAAAAATAAATCCTAATTTCCAGTGATAAATGACAAGACATGATCTGGACATTTTAGAGGAAACTGCAGGTTTTCTCTGGATAAGATAAGACTGTCACTAGAACTCAGAGAGCATTTGGAAGTAATTCATGTCTCAATGGAAAGAAACCATATCCAAGAAAACTATGTTTTCTGCTGGAGTAAGCTTTCACTGTCAAATAAGAGAATGGGCGAAATAGATAAGATAACCATATTCCTTGTACTTTATGAAATATTGGCAACTGGAGGCATAAATACAGTGTAGCTGGATTTAAAAGAGGGACCAGTCTTTCAGAATATGAACTTCTAATCTAGTTCTAAACTTCTAATCTAACAATCAATATCACCTGAGCTCAGGTTGTGAAACTCTTTATTCCCAGCCTATCCCCTTCCTGGAAATTCTTCTTTCTTTTTTATGACATGTTTCTTATTGCCTAATCCATTTATCTTTAGGGACATGCAGTCCATCCAACTGAGCCAAAATGCCCTGTACAGCCAAGACAACAGCAGTAGAAAGCACAGCTCTGAAGAGCCATAAAATATATAAAACAGGTAGTGCACCATCCTGTCGCTACTGAAGCCACTAGGATATTTAAAAGCTCGTCACCTGGCAAAACACCCTTTTGCTAAGCACAAACATGGCCTTGCGAATGACACATTATTGCTCTATTTGCTGTGTTGCAAATAGCGTCACTTAGCCTTTGCAAAATAACTGTGTTTGATATAGATAAGAGAAAACATTATGTTCAGATGAACTTCCAAGTAGAAATTTCATATGAAGGATAAAAGATACAGAAAGCTCTAAGACTTTGGGAAAAAGTAGTCTTTAATATCTGCATTTTGCTATAATATTTGCTAAAAATAGTTAACATTGCTAAGATATCAGCATATTTATAATATTTTCTGCTAAATGCATATGTTAAGGTATTCAGGCAGATGACTAGGCTTTCAACTGAGGTTTAGATAACTGAGCAGACTGTGAGAAACTTCAGGACATGACATGAGAAATTGCTGAACACAACAAATAATGTGAGGAGAAGCTGGCAAAAATTGCAGGTAGTATCATGAGGGAATTTACACGTGATTAAGGGGGAGTTGAGAGAGACAGCTGAATGCAGGGATTTTGGGGGAGATGGAGTCTTGCAAGGCCAGCAGCACCTAGGTCTACCACTAACACACTGAGATGGCCTAGATCAGAGGATCAGCAGAAGCAAATGTGAGGACAGATTTAGTCAGTACGGGTGTGCTGGTGTACAGCTCTTGAGAGTGTCAATCTGAAACTCATTGGTCAGTGATAATGTGCTAGTCAGAAGTAGGTATTTCAGTACACACACAGTTCTAATTGATAAGTAGTATGCATTATAAAAATTTCATGGTTTTACAGTTGTCGCAGGCTTCTGTCTGGGGCTGGCACTAGGCCGCAGGTCTTCAGGCCTGGCCGACGCGCTGACCCTCCACGCGTGATCTTGGACCCCCCCGGGAAACCAGCTTGTCTCACCCACCGGGATCCTGGATCCTCTGTGATGTCTGGTCACAGGCCGGAAGGAGGACGGTGCCGCGCCGGGGCACTCTCTCGGGCCGGCCCAGTCGGGGCGGACCCACCCAAGGTGAGGAGGTCGTGGGGTGCGCCGCAGGGCTTTAGCCGCACCGACGGCGCCCTGTATGCAGACAGGCAGCACCGACTGCCTAAACACCTGGACGGCTGACAAAAGACGTAACCAATATGGTTCAGGGTCAACCAACTCTTTAATCAGGAAGAACAGAGACTTATAAAGGGAAGGTAAAGGGCAGGAGAGAGGGAGGAGCGAGGTAAGGGATTGGGTATGTGCTCATTCGGTGATCCCCGTGGTTAATGGAGCCCTGTGGGTAGGTGGTCCGTTGGCCGGGGCAGAATGCCCCGGCCCCCACCTTCAGGAGCTCCAGCCCCCGCCCCGGGTTTCTGGGGCCTTCCAGGTAGGTGTTATGAGTTGCTCAGTCAGGCCTGCCGGCCTGACTGGGTATGCTCCAGGCTCGGGGTCACATATGGGTCAGGGGTACCCCCCCCCGGATATTCATACCTGATATTATCAGAATGATGTTCTTAATACAGCACCATCCAAACCTAAACCTGCGTCTCCCAACATACAGTTATATTTTATGACCTGATCTGCAATTTTATGCAATAAAGTGATTTGGGTAGTTTGTTAGAATTCATTGTGAAATACCAAAATATGTATAAAAAGTGGTCAGTAGCATGACAGAAGTGGATCACAGTATGTCTTTTATGATCACACTTTTTTTAACAAGAATAAATTACACCTTCTAAGCATTTACAGGTTTGTTCTCAGAACATCTAAAATAGGGAATTAAGATAGTAGATCTGTGTCAACTCCACAAAGAAATGAAAAGAAAATTAAAAGTTTCCAATAGCAACCTTTCTATCGTCCTGTTGTTGCTGAGACCTTGCAGCATTTAAAGTGGCAATGACAAATAAAAGACAGTCTTTTCATAGAACTGTTATAGTTACGTATTGTAATTTATGTGTATAACCTCATGAGGTTCAACAAGGACAAGTGCAGGGTCCTGCACCTGGGGAGCAGTAACCCCAGGCAGCAGTACAGATTAGAGATTGACCTGCTGAAAAGCTGTTCCGCAGAGAGGGATTTGGGAGTCCTCGTTGACAACAAGTTAACCATGAGTCAGCAATGTGTCCTTGTGGCCAAGGTGCTCTGGGTGTCCCTGCTGGAGCAGGGGGGTTGGACTAGATAATCTCTAGAGGTCCTTTTCAACCTTAACGATTCTGTGAGTCTGTGATTCTGCGATTCTGTATTTATATATAAACATATGCACTGTATATATATATAATTATCTGCTTATATATATTATATCCATATATATCCATATATAATATATTTTTATACATATATAATATATGTATTATATATAATATATATAAAATTAACTGTTTCTTTTAGCATTTCTCTTTATTTCAGAAGTAACCTGGTCATCCACAGCTTTGATATTGGAATATGTCTTTTAGGATCCTCCAGCTAAGGACAGTTTTTGTACTCTGTAATCACAGCTGTGAGATAGCCATGGGATAAGTATCCTGTAACCCTCCAGAAAAGGAATTTGTTGACATTCAAAAATGTCTGTTTATCTCAGCAGTAGAAAATTCATCAGCAGTAGTTTCTGTCAGGGAATATAATAGCAATGCTTGGTTAACGATGCAAAGAAAAAAACAAACACATATGAACACTCCACTTTATTGTGTTATTTTATAGCATACAGTTTCATTTATGGGACAATTTATCATTAAGCCATATGCTATAAATCATAATAATTTGTGGTGGTTTTGTTGATTTTGACATTCAATGATCATTTTTCATCTGCATAAAAAAAGTACTGATTCAAAAATCAAGTTATATTTGCAAAATCTTTTCAAAAATGCCCAGTATAAGAACCTGCTACTCGTATCCACTGAATTTCAAGACTAAATTCGACTCAAAGTTATATTGTAATTATTCTGGATATATTCTAGAATAATTGACAGCTATAATTGGCTCTCTTCTGCCTCTTCATTCTAAAACCTGGATTCTGAAAATTTCATGTAATAGTTTAAAGGAAACAGTTAACTCAGTGGCCATAAAAATTTCACTTTTTCTCTGAGAAGAAAAAAAAAGTCCCTCAGATTCTCATAAGTAACTCAGCATCTTTGTGATTCACAGCTATTTTCTATTAAATAGTAATTCAAGAAGTACAATGTTAAAAATGACTTATGTTTTGTGCCTATACTTGGATTCTGCATCTCTTTCAGAAAGATGCATTCAGTTCAACAGTGATTTTACTTAGAAAATTTTTCTCAACCCTATTCATATAAGAAAAATATGTCTGCATATGAAAAATCATACATGTACTCAAGCATGTATATATATTTTTCCTTACGAACACTTGAGTGGTGAATTTTGATCAAATGAGAACAAGATAAAAGCATATTCAAATCACAGGAGAATGCCATGAATTCAGATCATATATCTGGCAATTTATATTATGAAGTTACTTGTTTCATTAAAGGAGAGAATAGATGATTCAGCTTTTGAGTCCTGTACTATGGGTCTCATCAGCAGTGTTCAGAGATCCCCCTTCCTCTTTGTCTTCTTTTAATTTTTGAGAGCCTGCATTCTGAATCCGGCTTTGAGAAAGGAGATTAGGTCTTTTCTTCTACTAGCAAAAGGCATCAAGAGAACAGAGCTTCAATTTGGCAAGTGTTCAAAAGTTTCAAGCTTTAAAAATGCTTGGATTAATAGGCCAACAATCAAGTTTTACAGTCCAATGAGAAAACAAGTGCAGAAATGGATAATCAGCATGGGGAGAACCAAAGATCTGCTGCTGATTTGAAGCATATGTAATATTTGCTCAGAGAGAAGATTAGAATAAATTTTGCATTCTTGGAGACTCCCAGTTGACATTTGGTGAATATTTTACGTATCAATTGTTTTTTTACAGCTGCATAACCAAACTCACACTAGTATGATTACTGCCATGCCTCAAATCTAAAAATGTCTGAGGTGATAGCTTCTACTTACCTGAATCTGGTCAAAAAGATAGATTAAGAGCTCATGTGTAAAGGCTTGTCTAACATGATGAATTTGAACCAGGATAAATAAAGATATATAGATATAGGATTAAAAATATTCTTCCTAGAACCATAAAGAAAAATTTTGCAACTACAAAATCCTTTGTAGATTATTAGACAAAGCGAGTTTGGGGATATAAAAGACTGGAAGTATGATTTCTAGAAACTGATATTTACTGTAGGCAACTTTTCGTTGCAAATTCCTAAGAAATAGAGCTGCCTTGGACCTGGACTGCAAGAAAGCAGGAGTGTGAATAGAGATAGCATGGAAGCACAGTGTTTCTTTGAAATTGTGCCTGTGTTCTTAAAAAAAAAAAAAGATTAGTATTGTTGTTAAATGTGGAGGTAAGCCCAATGTCTCTTCAATAAAAAACACTTATATTGGTAGCAAGATGAATTTTTGAAAAGAATTCATATTTGCCTTTGAATAAACCACTTCACCTCTATCATCAGTAGCACCACGATATTGTTCATATTAATTAATTATTTGGAAAGTACTTTAAAAGCATAAAATAAGTTCCATCATATTATTACTAATTTTCATTACTTTATATTTTTTGGTAGTGCAGACACTTGCTCTAATAAAAATGATTATTTTATTTATTTAAGAAAATACTGTGAAATAGAAGTATTTTATTAGGATTACACCCACACACAAACCTTCTAGGTTCTAGGCAATAGATTAGTGATGCTATGAATTACATTAACCCTATGAAGTGAGACTATTTTTGCTCCAAATGCCAGTTAGAGAGTAATATGTATACAGTAAGAAACGCTGCCCAGGGCATTTCCTGGGGATTAATGAACTAATCGCCATTTGGAGAGTTAGTTGCTTGAGGCAAAGTTGCTCATTAATCCAGAGTTGTGGGTGTTACATGATTTGGGGATTTTTAATTCAGCCACAGAGTAAACTCTCATAATTTTCCCTAGGAGCATTTTCATTTTTCCACTGTGCCAGAACCATATTAAGTTTGAATGGGTGGTATTCCTATATTGGGTATTCATAAAATATTTATAGCTAGTACAGTAGTATCAGGTTTTTATTTTAATTCTTAATATTCTACAAGGAATTGTATTGCTAATATACTATATTTCCACTATTTCCCTGGCAAAACTTTTCTAAAACATTAAATAATACCAAGATAAAGGTATTATGCTGAATCCTGAGAGCAACATAACCAGTCCAAATAGAGTGCATTCCAGGGCAAAAACGCAGAGTTTATCAGAGGGGATGCCAAAGGATTACCAATTGCATTGGTTAGTTTAACAAAACTGGAGCCCAGTGGCTGAAACTAAGACCCAAATGTATGTGACACAACATTTCCAGTATAGGAGAAAGTATTGCTTAGCTATTCAGAAGCTTAGGTAACACAGGATATAACACTCAGCAGGAGGTAGCCAAAAATAAATCATAATTTAAAACTGCACCTCTGACCTGCCAAATTCTTCTATTTCAGGAAAGCTAAAAGAAATCACATTGGATGAGATCAGATTTATTTGCCTTCCAAAAGAAAACTATGGAATAAATAGAAAGCAATAATAGTTCTGTTATTTGTTATATATAAAAAAAGTTCTATATCTACACTGATAGATGTGTTTCTCTTATAAAAACAATAGCAGTCAAATAATATTTATCTAAAATTAGCTAGATTAATTAATAAAATTTTCTTAGCAAAGTTTTTGTCAGTGAGTTTTAAGTGTCTGTTCTACACCATTACAATAGTAAGAAAAATTCAGTCTCTGTAAATCTTGACTTTCAGTGGGAATATGTGTTTATGTCTCACTCATTGTTCAATATATCTAAAAAGTTTGGAGATTCATAATGTCTTACGGTAATATCATAAGCAATTCCAGTGAAGCTCAAGTGGTTAGTCTCCTCTGGATACATGTGAGTATAAGTTTTAGAAGAAAATAAAAGGGAAATTTCTTTCACGCAGATTCTAGCTGATAAATTTATATAGCAGATAAATTAACACCCAGCTACTTCATTATCATGTTCAGTTTCACAGTTCTAACTAGAAGGTTGTTTTGAACAAAAAGTGAACCAAAACAAACAATTAAAAGAAACAAAGAAACAAAAAAAATCATCAGGCAGTTTGAGAAAGTATACCTTTAAAAAAAAAAAACTCTCCGTAACTCTTAAGTGTAATCATTGAACTGTTACAGAAGCATATGCCAACTTCTTTAGAGATGTTTTGCCAGTTTCTTATCCTGAATACTTCGAATCATGAAGCAAATCTTGGATCTTTCAAAACAGTCTCGAAAATGTACAAAAAATATCTTGTTTACAATAGAGTATTGCTAAAGAGAATCTCCACAGACCCACAGCCTACTGCATGCTTTGAAGACCAGACCATCTGTGTCTGACTAGGTGGTGAACAACCAGTTATGGAAAAAACACTTGCCAAGGGAGGCAGATAGCAAACATCCTCTGCTGGGTGTAGCTTTTAATTATGTTTGATCTGAGTACAATGGGGGTGCTGAAATCACGTTTCTTAATTCTTGCCTCTGGCCTTTTCCCTTGCTATTCAATGGTCTACTCAGAGAACATAACACACCTGTACATCTTCTTAAGCAAGAACAGGAAATAGCGATAAACTTTCTTAATTTTGTGAAGGAAGTAGAAATCTAAATTCAGATTACCTCTCCAAAAGGTATGATTTAGCAGAACAATAATCTGTTTAGGACAAGGAGACTGTCATTAGCAAATGTTCCCTACATTTATCTGGAATATTTTTATAAGACACTTTGAGTAATGAGCTATTCGAGTCTTTAATTCAAAACTCTGTCAAAAAGACTTAGTGGTATTGGGGTGTTCAGCAAATTTGAACACAAAACAGTTTGCATTATGCTGGAAAAGTTTTGTGGAGCTTAAAATGGATGAAATAAACAGGAAATTGCAGAAACTGCAATAGAGGTTATATAAGAATTGCATTAAAACCCAGCTGAAAATAAGAGAACACATAAGCCTCTCTGTACGTTTCACTGATTTATCCTGTAAAATTACATGTAAAGATAGTGACTCTCTGGAAAGCTTGTATTAGATAAGTTATTCATAGCAATAGAATGATATAAACCCACCAGGATCAACCACCAGCTGAGTTGGTGGTGGATGGTTAAAACCCATTATTATTAATGCGGAACTAGTTAAAGGCTCAGAGATGAGAGTGGGGGATGGACACTTACTACTTCTCCTTCAGATTAAATTAAATGAAATCCTGCATTCCCTATTCATTTACTTGATGAACAGTTACTCCCCTATTTTTTTCTAAAAAAAAAAAGAAATCATAAGATGTTGTTTGCTTGCTTTGTCATGACATTAGTCATCATGTCCATTTGACCTTGGATTGATACTGCTTAGCATGTGATTGACTTAATTAGACCCTGACTCTCCAAAAAATGGATAAACCAATATCCCATAAGCATTTAAATACCATTCTGTCAGTATAATCACCCAGTTGGTTCACCTCAGCACAGAAGTGTTATTTTATTTAATGTCAAGCTCCTTTGCTAGTCCAGTTCTGCAATAAGATTGTTCACTTAGGGTGTTAAAACAACTTCAGGTTATGCTGTAAGGAAAGAAAGTAGATTCTAAGCATAGATGACCTTATGAGGAAAGTATGTGCATGATAATTTCACTCCCATTAATCACATATAGCAATATGTCAATAAACTGTGGAGAGGAATAATGAAATACGGACAGGACAGGTGTGGAGCCCACATCAGAACAGTAATTAGACTTCAGTTAAAAAACAGTGGAATTAATAAGACTTTTCACTTCACTGGGCATTAGTCCAATTCCCATTGGGTTTCAGTGGGAAGAAGGAGAGTAGGGAATGTATATAATAATTTTTAAAATAACAGTAGTAAGAGACTAGTAGCGACTCTTGTACAGCCCTAAGTCAGACATCCAATTAGACACACTTTTATAGGTAAAAGCACAAAAATTACTAAAAGGATAGTAGAAGGAAAAAGAATTGCCCTTAATTTACATTATATTCAGTGACAGAGAAGGGAACAGAACAAGGAGGAGATGTGTTATGAGGCAGAAATTAATAGCTGAAACATGGACAATCATGTTTTAAACTACACCATGAAGACATTGCTAATAGTGCTACTACTAGTCGTAGTATTCTTAAATCCCATTATTTGAATTTTATTTTATTATTATTATGACTTGTAATGACGAGTTTATTATTGACGGCATTTTAGAATTTCTGGAACTTCTCTGGAACATCTTCATCACAGCTAATCTCATAACTGTGTAATTGGCTTTACTTGAGTTAAGATTAGCAGTAGCACTGCACTGGAGTTTTAGCTGTCTTTGGAGATCTGTGCCTGCAAATACTTTAGCGCAGATTTTCAGCACCATTCAGAACAACAGGTTAGGCAGTATTGGTACCTGCTGAGTGCTGAGTGCCTTTGAAATTTTATTCCTAGCTCTCGGCTCTGACAATCTAGCTCTGAGGCTCTTTTTTATTTTTTTATTATTTTTTTTTCCTTCTCCTCTTTATCTGGATCATGCAACAAAGATATTGCAATAACTACTATGGGTCTGTTGTAAAACACACTTCATAGTTTGAGTAAAGGTCAGAGAAGAGGCATTTCCTCTGCTTCAGCAAGGTGCTTCAGAATCTAAGAAATGTTTACCTGAAAGCTTCTTCTACTTCCCTTTTATTTTCAACTTTTCTCTTCACTGTGTGAGGATATGTCTGGCTGTGGACATAGAGATTATCTTCTGAGGATGTAAACTTCCTAACAGACTTTGATGAAGATGGCTTATTTTGCTGTTGCTTAATCTAAGGAACACACTTCATAAAGAAATAACCTGAATATGCTGTTCTCATTTGCTTTTCAACAACAACAGCAAAAATGTTCAGATGAATTTCTGATGCACTTTAACAGTTTTAGTGAAAACTTTTTTTTTTTTTGCAGCCATTTGAAATTGCCTTACATTCTGGTAGGTTCTGGTCACACACATTGTGATACGACAACTAAGAAAGAAAAAATGGGATCTTGAAAGAAAATAATTAGGCAGAAATGAAACTTTTCATTGAAAATAGATATTGGACTAAATAAAACCTAATTGTGCTTTCCACTATTCCAATATGCACAGTGAATCACCTGGGAAACTCTACACAAATTTACATTCCAAAATTTGACATTTTTATGGTTACCTCTGATAAGTTAATTTAACACAATATACATAAAGAAAGTAGTAAATGAATTCTACAGCTCATATATAATGGGGTAACCATTACATTACAAGATGAAAAGAAAGTAGCATAAAGAGAATAGATACAATACAAATAATCTTCAAAATAAGTTTCCCAGTCTAAATCTCAGAGTCATGGTACAGCACCAGTCAAATACCACTAAAATGTGACCATAGGTCATGGCCTTGACTATAAACAGTAGACATGTTAAGTACATATGCCCTTGTTTTCATGAAATATAAATAAAGATGAATACTTTCATTTTTCTGAGTGCACTTTAGGGGTTAAGATTGCTTACATTTATTTCTCCTTTCTGTACAAAAAATATAATCGTGCTCATGTAATTTTATATATTTCTACAGGCCATTAGCTTTTAGAGTTCCAAACACTGAAGTATCTCTTGCACCTGACAGATTCGTCATTACAAGATAGGCTTGGGTTTGAGGGATGTGGGAGAGGAAACCTCTGAGGGAGAAATAAAACCAAGTATTTCTACTTTTTCAGGATATTTGGAGTCAAAAAAGAAAACATTCACACATCAGTTTCTAGAGAATTAAAGTCACTATGGAAAAATTATTCTTCAGGGTCAAAACCCTCAAATCTCCTTCCTGAAGACCTCAATTAATTGATTAGATTCAAAATCTTCCTCACAGGTCTTCTTCCTGCAGCATAAATCTTGCACTGCTGGCTACACAACCCCAGAATCAGGTGGCTGTCTCTAAATCCAAGTTGCAATGAAAATCTAGTCTGGAGAAAAAGTTGCTCAGAGCACTTATAAGAAGCATGAATGCTGGAAACGATACATGTAAGAGGGCTGCCTAATGCTTTTGTAATTATGCAATTCTGGAAAATAATACTGAGTTCTTTGGATCTCAAATGAGTTTCAAAGGCATACAGCCCAGTTAGGTAAACAATACCCCATCTGAATTTTCTGATACACCCTAAGCATTTGATAGCAGGTAAACAGAAACAAAAGATTTACATTCAATGTGCTTTTTGCAAACAGCCTTCTCCCCACTCTGTGAGAGTTTGAGAGTCTCCCAGAATCATTTCAAAAGCTTGACCCAATATATTTTTTTCATTCAAGTTCTGCCTTTGCTAGTTCTGATTGAAATTGGCCTGGCTGAGGTATAGTTCAAGTCAGTAACTGTTCTGGCAGTGGTTTGATAATCCTGCTCAGGTTCTTCCCCACCACGACATGAGAGACACCAGTACTAGGCTATGGACCCTTACCATCATTCAGAGCAACATTGCAACCTCTCTCCAGCTTCGTAAATCCAGCAGTACAGATTCAGGACCTTAAGAGAAGCATTGGCGGTTGTAGTGTAAGGATCAACAAAATGAGGGTGGTATAGCAGAGAGAGGGTGGGAAATCTCTTCTGACGCCGCACAGGAATGTGGCAACTCTTTTGCAGAGCCATGCTCACCTCTGTGAGAGCTGGGACAAGCTAGGGCAAACCGGCAAAGGCTGCAGAGAAGCTGCCCACCATGGCAGAGTAAGAACTAACCATCAAGACTATACCAGCCTGCAGTAAAGAAAGAGAAGGTTCACACTGCACACGATGGCAAATCTGACAACGACAGAGAGAGAGAATAACGGTTGGATAAAAAGGCAGGCATAGCATGAGGCTGCTCTGCAGGCTTTCGCAAATGCAGAGACATCATGCTGATTCAGATCCTGCCAGGAGATGTCAGTTTTTAGTTGAATCAGTATCTGAACGTGTGTGTATGTATGTTGATTTCTGATTTTGATGCAGAAAAGACTTCAGAATAGCTGTTCGAGAAAAAATAATTATTCAAGCACTGTTACAGTTCATGCACATATTATTTTAGATCAATATTACTTCTAAGAACTGTACTTCTAACCTCTGACCAGAAGAGAGAGAGGCTGCAAGAATTAAGAAAAATAGACTGGTGTGTGATTACTGCCAAAACTGTTTAACTGCTGCATAAAATTGCTTTCATTTTTTATCTACTTTATTTAATGTCTCACTTCTATGCCTTTCTTTTGGCAAAAGCATATTTTTCTATGTAGGAATGGTTGATAGTTCAAGTATTCAAATATGCATCATCTTGGAACAATGAAAAGATGTGCACAAGTAATTTCAGAGCATTCATGCAAAAATATATACTTTCTCATAACTAAAATGATCAATATTTCTTTTATTATTATTATTATTATACTAAGACCTGCTGTATTCTATTGTGACTATAAATTATGAAAATATCAGAGCCTTCTTTTACAAGAAAACTCAAAGAATGTATCATTTTGGACTTCCAGGCATGCAACCGTTTGTTCACAACACTGAATTTACTCCAGTAAGTTTCTTCAGCTCCTAGGCACACTGACTACGGCATTAATTACCATCTCATATTATAAAACTGCATTGTATTCACTATGGAAATCTAATATATTAACATTCACTGCTTTTGTAACATAGATTGTTGATTTTTTTATGGAGTGTTTTGTATATTAAATTGATTTGCTTTCATTATTGTAGGATTGCTGTTGACTAGAATTTCATCAGTAAAAACAAAAAGTATGATTCTGACTTTTAATAATAGTGCATATTTTACTGTCATCTTAGTCATGCCTTTTAATGTAAAAGGATGTTTTCAAGTGTATAAACTGTAGCTAGTTTTTAAAAATTACTGAGCACATTATTTCCCCCTGTTTCTTTCAAAAACTATCCAGAAAGGAAAGTGGCTCTTTTCTGTTGTTTTCTCTTTAGGTACAATGTCTTAGATACCATTTGAATCATACAACTGGTAACCCAACAAAGAAATGGGCAAGGGCAGCATCACCAACTACAACACCCTACTATACAAAAATGGAAATGAAGGGATATATTTCCAAATTAAATGTGAGATTTACAGGAAATGGTTAAATTACTGTTTACTGGATATGAGGATGCTCTGTGTAATTAATAAATAAAAAAGCATTTAAACCTCCTACAGATCCATGTGGATAATTAATAGCCATGCAAAGAAAGATAATCATATCTAGGCATCCAGGACAAGTCTAAAATAAAGGTTTGGGATAGCTCTATGATATCACAGATGTTTTCTTCCACAATACTTTTTCCTGAAGAGGTTTGATAGTGGTTTTTCTCATGGTCAGCAATTGCACTCTCATTTAGGTTAGGAACACTATATATTAACATTCTAGAAACTCCCAGTCAATACAGTGCCATTATTGTTTTGCTTAAATATTTTCCATCTTTTACATAGAAAGTCCCATCCTTCACAATTTTTTAATCCAAAATCATAACGGTTATCTGATCTAACTGCACTTTCAAACAAGACACCTTTCAGTAATCTCTGTGTCACTTTCCGAAGTGTACTGGTATCTTTTTGAGAAAAACAAAATTGATTGATTGATTGAGCTGTCCATTAATATGTTTACTGTAAATACCAGTAACTTGGTGAAGTGTTCCTTAGTATGCACACACACACACCCAAAAAAATATATATATTTTAAAAGATTTAGGAGTCACTTAAAAGATATGTGTGACTACAAATTCAAAAACAAAATTTGCAATGAGTTTTTGATCTTATTTATGCACTTAGATGCTGTGCTTTTTTTTGGGGGGAGGGGGGTTGGGACAGGGACATCTGTGATATGGTAATATTTCTTTCTATTCACAAATATTCTACTGAGAAAGACTATCTAGATTATCATTTGATCAGCACACATGCACCACAATAGTGTATGTCAACACAGAATCAATCTGAGAAACCCAAGCAACAAACCTCAAGTTTGGATGCTTCAGATACTAATAATATTGGAAAAGCTAAGTAAGGGATAAGCCTATCATTTAGAGAGCTTAAAAGGCACGCATCAGCATGTGTCAGTTGTGACTGAGGACACAAATTAATATCTGAAACAAATCAATCTCTATGTAAGTTTCCATCTTTAATGTTATTTTTAGCAACTGGAGAAGTAAGAATGAATAATTTATAAGAATTAGTACAGAGGCTATACTTGACACTATTTCCTTCTCATCCTATAAATTTTCTTTTAAATCTGAATAATTTCTTCCAGTTCTACAGTGAGAAGACTGGCTCTGTAATTTATTCCACTATGTCACTTGCTGTTCCTACTGTGCAAAAAAAAGGAATTGTCTCTGGACAAACACTGTCCTGATGCGAAAACCTCAGTGGTTAGAATTTTCAGTTTTCAAGGAACATAGTAGCAATTTGTTATGAAAATCTTATATATATACTAATAGAATTAAATTGTTCAGACAGATAAAAAACTGTATCATTTAAACAACAAACCTCATACCTCTCAAAGGAAAGAGATTTCAGTAGTAAGAGAATCAAAACTGCGTCCTAGTAAAAATTAATAATTAGCAAGGGGCTTGAAAATGCTTTCAGATATACATTCAGTTTTTAATTCAATATCTCATATTGAAAAAAAAAAAAAAAAGGTCTCTTCCATATTATTATCTTTAGCATGGTTACAACAGCAAATGACTTAGAACATACCAAAATACAAAAGACTGCTGTAACAGAGCGGCCACATTGGCATCATCTCTGGGAGCAATAACAACAACAGAAAAAACAGGATAGCATTCCTGTGTCGACTACAAATTAAAATGCATAAAATATATGCACAGTTTGTAGCATAGTTGGCCAAAGACAGGTATTACAAACTTCCATCAAGAAACATAACATACAAATTGGTGTCCTAATAATCTTCATTTCTGAAATTGTGTGAAGAAAGCAGTACAATTACAATGTACATGCTACTAGAATCACTGAAAAATTGTTTTAATAATTTTCAACAATTCAACAGATGCTTTGCCCTGCTCACATTTGCTTACAATAAAGCTGTAATAGTAGCAGCAATAACAACTACTCATATTTTTTTCTGTCCCAGGAAGAGCAGTCATATGAACAATGATGATAAATCCCATTAAATCAAGATTTTTTACAGTGTCTTGTTTCTTTTACCTATTTACATAGCCCTGGCAGATTTTTTGTAGTCTTATAAAGATGACAGTCATCACAGAAAGTTTTCTTTTTCCCCTGAGCTGCCTATATTTTCACAACAGCTTTTTCAGGCTCATGAGGCACATGCAGCATCTCTGTGTTCCATAAAATTTCTCCTTTCTTGCTCAAAATGTCACTTTTCATTACTTCCATAGTAAGCATTCTGATTAGAAAGAACCACAATCATGAAAGAAGGCCTTGCTCTTCAGGTATAAGAATGCATGTATTTGTATGAAACTAGTGAAACGCTTAAATTGTGACTATTTCACTTTATTAGATTTCTTTAGCTTTTTTTATTTGCTGGATTATTGATTTTTTTTGTTGTTGTTTTTCCCAAGCAGTGCAGGAATAACTAAAGATGCCAAATATTTGGGTTTAGTTTTAGGTTCTGAATCAAACTGCTCTGGCTGCTACGCAAGAGACAGGCATGGAAATCCTCAAAAGTTCCATTTAAAATCACAAAAATATTTGTGATTTTAACTTATAAACTCTCACCTTTTCTGAAGTCTCTCACCTTTTCTGAAGTCAACGTTCAATATAACAGATTCTAGTCAGTGACAATTGAAATAGATTACATTTTCTGTAGACAGACTTACTTTAATTTGATTTAAATTAATACCTTAGATAGGCTAGATCCAGATCATGAAAAGAGCTGCATATATAAGGGCTGATTTAGAAGGCTATGGTTATTCAAAACACAGACACTCAGTATTTCTTTCAAAATGCAAAGTATAAAGTAGATATTAGGATGGTCTAAAACAAGTAATGACAGTAAAGGAGGTGGTAATAGATAATGAAACCATACAATAGTTTAATAAGTATTCTGGTAAAAAAAAAAATAAAAATTAAAAAAAAAAACACAGGCAAAATATTATTTGTGTGTAATTGATATGAGCTGGTTGCTTCTTTTTCATCTGTGAAAGTATGCCCATTTATATCACTATTTGACCGAGCTTCTTTCTATAATTTCTTCAGAAATCCTAGTTAACTAATCATCCACTTCAGGGGTTAAGCAAGGAGAATCTAATTAAATGATAGAAGAGATAATTAACTAACATAAACTAGTAAAGGTGTTTTAGTGAATGCTATATTATGCTGATCTCCACCAAATGAGGTGCTTACCTATTGTTTCCCAAGTAATATGAATAGTGAGCACTGACTACATGAGAATGATGTACAGAAACTCGGAGGCATTCACGGAACCCAAGGTTGGTTAAGAAGATGAAGGTAATAATTAATGAAGAAAGATCAAATTGCAAAATTACATATATCCACAATAAATGTAATATGATAACTATATGCATGTATTTAAATGTGACTAAAAAAGGAAATAAGTGTTTATGATTATACTGATTTACATTTAAGGAAATGTGAAGTAAATTGCATTTAAGGAAAATTGGGGATAGAAAAAGGACTGTTACTATGTTTGAGCAGTGTCTGACATTTATAAGGACCTATGATTACGAGAACCTCCAGGCTGCAGACTTACAGAAATAGCAGTAGCATGATATTCACAGAAGTGGGAAATGAGCTGAGAACATTAATGCTTAGTATCAGAAATAAAGCATATACAAATCCAATAGAGATTAAACATTATTTCTAATAATAATTAGAAACAGTATTGTTAATAAAACATGATATCTATTTACTCTGCTTTGCTTTTATAATTGTAGAAATCATAGAGTCATAAACAGTCTAGGCTGGATGGGACTTCTGGACAACAGCTGGTCCAACCATCTGTTGAAAGCAAGGCCCTAGAGGATTCTTTTCAGGATCCTGTCAAGGTGAGTCTTGCATATTTCCAACACTTCCTCAGGCAGTTGTTTCCAGTGATTGACTGTTCTCATAGTAAAGATTTTTTTGCCTCATACCTAGGCAGAATTCACCTGAGATAACTTGGGCCTTTTGCCTCCTGTCCTTCCTCATGCAGCAAGAGTTGTTCCATCTTTTCTGTATCTCTCTTTTAGATACTAGGAGACTGAGCTTTAGGTGGAACCAATTCCCTTCACTCTTCCCCATATGTTAAGTCCTTCACCCTTCTAATCACCTTGTGGCCCTCCTCTAAACACTCTCAAATTTTCAATGTCTTGCTTGAAGTGTAAGGATCAAAAATGGACACAATATTCCAGGTGTAGCCTAAGTAGTACTTAGATGGAGCAGTTGAACACCCTTGATCTGCTGGCTATATTCTTGCTCTTGCAAGCCAGGACCTGGTTTACCTTTATTGCAAGGGCACTCTGCTGACTTCCATATACCTGGCCATCCACCTGGACCCCAAAGTTATTCTAAACATAGCTACGCTCCAGCCAGTCAGACTTCTTTACTGATCCTTGGGGTTATTCCACTGAAAGTGCACGGCTTTCCATTTATCTTTGTTAAGCCCCTTGCAATTCTTGTTGACCCAGCATTTCAGCTTGCTAGTGCCTTTCTGCATGGTGGCTATTCCTTCAGACATATTCCTCCCAGTTTAGTGCCATCCACAAATCTGGTGAGATCACATTCAACTTTGTAATTCCATTTTTTTATAAAGATATTCAACACTATCAGCACCTGTACTGACTACTGAAGAACTTCACTTTGGTTGCTGGTTTGATTTTTAGCTATTAACCACTAACTTTTGAGTCAAGGCAACACTGCTTAGTATCTAAAAGACAAGAAACAAGCTGTTCTTTCAAGGAAAAGAGCAGAAACTTCTCAGCAGTGCTCTATTTCCACAGCCAATTAAATATTAAGAAATATTCTGACTGCATCACTCCAGCCACATTCATTACATGTTTTTAGCAACCATGGCTTTGTATGAATGCTATGCAGACACAAGACATGCTATCATACAAATTATGCATATCTTACAGCTACATTAAGCAACTGATGAAAAACAGTTAAATTATGTTAGACAGAGGAAAACAAACTCTTGAAATATTCTGAAAGCTTTTCCTTTGAGCCATAAATATATTTAGAGGAAAGACTCCTAGATATTTGCCATTTTGAAGTCACAAAATTGTGTACCTATGCATTATCTGACATAAAATTCACTGGGTTATTAAAAGGTTCATACTTTTCCTCTTCTGAAAGCCAAGTGAGTTTTATGTGGCAGTACATGTACCACAGTTTTTCACTCAGTTTTACCACTTCAGAATGCAAAGCTGTTGATGAATTAATTTAATTAGTAAATACACTGTTGAAGGTTAGATACTAGGGAAAAAATATGCATTTTTAAAAGCAAAATCAATTGTCTCTATTGAAACATTTATTTATTTATTTATTTGGCTGGCCAAAGAAAATAAAGATTACATTTATTTCTTCTGTACTCTATTTTCTTTTCTTCTTCTTTTTTAACTGATCTAAGAATATACTGTTATGATTAGTATTTTTGCCTTTAAAATAATTAATAGCTTTGGAAAAGAAGACCTTATTCAAAGAATATCAGAAAGTCTTCATAGTAATGCCACTTTGTCTAAATCTTGCCAGTTCAGGGAATTTAGATGAAAAGCTTTGTACTTCACTGTTTCTTGCATCATATTTAATAATTTCTATATATGAAAAGCAAGCTGATGTCAAACAAACTTGCATAAGGATTTCATTTTATATTCCATGCATATGAACAGGAGTTTTTTATATTCCATGCATATGAACAATTACAATAAGATGAAATAAAATAAAATTAATACAGAGAGAGAGAGAAAGAGAGAGAGAGAGAGAATGGGGAATTCCCTTTGCTTCTCCACGCTACCTTGGCTATAAGTTTGAGGGAGAAAATTCTCTAGTTTTGCCTATGCAAAATGAACAGCCAAGTTGGCTTGATCCATGATCTAATTTATTTTAAGTACCGAGAACAAATCCTGAAGGGAAGCTTTAAATTTGGCTCATAGTGTAGCTCTGGTGTAATATAAGCCATATTTTACTCATAGAAGAATATTTCTCCTTTTAACAAGGCAGAGGTAAATATAGCAGAAGTTTTAATGAGGTTCTATAATTTGAATCAGGTAAAAATGCTCATTCCAGCATGTTATTCAGAAAACAAACAAACAAACACAGAGTGAAAAAACCTCCCCAAACACAGAAAAAAAAGTGTGACTTTGTATCAATTTTGATGAAAGATCAAAAGATATATAGGTGGATTTTCCTTCTTTCTGGAAGTTACTATCTCATTTCAGCATTTTGTTGCAGATTGTCTGTTAGCTTTATATATATATGCATATATATATATATATATATATGTTTTCACTTTAACATTTAATACACCATTTCATGTCAAGCCAGTATTGGCTACTGCTTCTACTATCATTCCAAGTAATGGTATGCTGTATCATGAAAAATAGATATATTTCTATTTTGATATAAGTTCTGATAGATATTTCCTATTTCCTGGATCAGTGCATCTACTCTTCCTTAATGATATAATGGTTTCACACCTGGATACTTTTAAACCAACATTTATAGTCTTCATAAATTTATTATTTGTTTACCCCATTGCAGGGAAACGTGGTTTGGGTTGTATTGATTTTATTATGTTTCTCCATGGATTTCCAGGTGTACAGGGGCGCTACCCCTGACCCTCCTGTGACTCCAGAGTGACTCACAACACCTGAAAGGAATGTTTTGGCGCCCAGGAGGTGAGGACCGGAGCGGTCTGCCCTGGCCCCAAGCCTGCCTACCTCCAGGGCTCATCCAATCATGGAGCTCCATTAATTATCATACACCCAATTGTACCGCCTTCCCCCCAACCAAAGTTATATAAGTTTGTGCTGTTGTTCAATAAAGTTGGGTGTCGAATTTAACTTGTATCGAGTGGTTTGTGGGCAGTCTAGGCTGGAATACCCCAACCTTTGGGTGGCCCGCCTATCCTGACTCACCTTTCCTGATCCTGATCTGGTCCCAGGACCTGGAGTGGCTTCGAACCATCCGTCCCGCTCCTCCCCCTCGCGGCAGCCATATCGGATCCTGTGAGTGACACCTCCCTGGGAGGCGGAGACACACAAGGGTAGCCGAAGGACACCGTGAGGAATGAGACTCCCTTTACCCCATCTAGGTACATTCTGGATATTAGAGAAAAGTTTTCATTAAATGAGGCCATGTAAATTATTTGATATCAAAGGGATAGTTGCTTCAGAAAAATGAGCAAATGGTAGGGGGTACCACAACTGTACCTTGGCTAAGAATTGAGCACAAGGTAATCAGGTGTTTGGTGTGATGAGCAGTGGCAGAGGACAATATGCACAAAAAGCAAGCGTATCAGTCCTCAGTGCAGGGAATGGATGAGCAGCCAGAGCAATACCTGAAATTGCTAAAAGGTGCGTCTGTCCAGCAGTGGCCTGCGTGGACAACTGGCTGTGGTATGAGCATGGCATGTTGCACACAGAACTGGGAAACTTTTCCCTTACACAGCCTGCCCCTTAACTGGCCCACTCAAAATATTCACCTTAGGGGTGTTGTACTGTTGGATGTTCTTTTTCTCCTGACAGAGATAAATAGGGGATTCTGACAAAGGCTCAGAAATCTGTGGGTTATTTTTTTTTCTTTTTTTCTTCCCTTTTAATGCAAAATGTATGGAATAACTGTAATAAATATTGGACTAATGGTTAGTAAGCATTAATAATTATATAGTGTCAGTCCTGATACAGAACCCCAGACTGAGAGAAGATGTGTAAATACTTAGAATGATGACAATCACTTGCACAGAGCTATTAAATACGGAAAATAAAATAACATATTTGTCATGTAAATGAGTAAGGGCACATAATTTCATTAATCTGGTCACCAAACATAGACAGTTAAATTATGCTTAAATTCAGGTCAGTCATATGAGTGAGTAGGTGTTGTCTATCTGCTTAATATGTCTTTGATGTAGTAAAGCTTTGTCTTATGAATTTAGATATTCTAATCCAAAAGATTTTACAGAGTCTATTTAGCTAACAAAACACAGAACTATACAATGATAAAAATGATGGTGCCTGAAAGTTTTTGTGGAGAGAAGGAAAAGATAAGGATGACAAAGGTTCATTGGGAAAAAGAACATTCCTGAAAACAACCAGGAAATAAACCTAGCAAGTTATGATCTATTGAAAATTAAGCTTTCTAACTTTTACAATAACTATATCATCAGTAGGGGTGTTTTGATTCTATCACAACTAAACTGTTCTAGTTTGTTTGAAGATATGTCTGCATCTCTCATTTTGAATATTTGTGCTGCCACGTTAGACAGATACAGGTGAGAAAAATTAGTTGTTCCTTGAAATGATTGTAAGCAGATATAATATACTTCAAATAAATGCATTTGATTACTTATCATTCAGAACATTAGTGGATTTCTTTTAAACTTTCTAAAATTTAAAAGCTCACAAATTTGTTTTAACTGAATGTGAATTTGCATTCTCTACTTAATAGTGGATAATGACAGATACTACTTTTAATATTATTGCTACTGAAAAATTTTAAAGGCATATTTATTCACTCAGATGTTCTTCAGTAGGCAAAAAGTATTGAGTATTAGCTATAGATTGAGTCTGATTCCTTAAACTAGTTTCAGGATTAGTAGTGAAAAAAATACTTAATTTTTGTTTTTAAGAAACCTATAAGAACAGTTAAATTAGAGAATACTGTGAAATATGCTGTTTCTTTAATGGTAATGTAACCTTTTGGTAATAAATAAAATGTAACCTTTTGTAATATGAAAGTAGAGCTAACAAAATTAAATAAACAACTTATGAGATAAGGAAAAAAAATCAATTTTCTAAATTGTCCAAAAAGAAAAAAAAAGAAAGAAAATGTGCTAGACCCAGTAGGCAATACTACAGACTGTACTGTACCCTGCAGAGGGCCTGATTTTTTGGAGCACAACAGAAAATAAATTTGTTCTTGGATTTAGTTCAGAAAAAGTCAGGAGAGCAATTTACTTCTGACGCAGTTCCAGTAAAAAGCTATTATGTTGATTGCTATAAAGATCATGAGTTTAAATATGTAACTTTAATTCCTGACTCATGATTTAGCTAAAACTCATTCACTGTGACAAAAATGTCCAAGATAGATAGAGGCAAGAATGTTTTAAAGATCTACCTTCTAGCTTTCCACTTACATGTACCAAATAGAGGAGGTGCAATAGAGCTCATATAGTCCAAAACTCCTTATAATGAGAGTGGGCTGAGGCTCTGCCCCGCGCAAACAGACTGTCAAGCCCCATCTCATTTCATGGATACAACTGATGTTATTTCAGTTTTTTTAACACAGTTATCTCCACCTCCTCTGAAATCTCTCCTATTATTGATGCAGTCAGGGCCTGAGGTGCCACTGTTCTCAGTCTGGAGCCAACTTGCTCGTTACCCAAGCCACAATCTTCAGAGAAAATCGGGAGTTGTGTGCTTCAACTCCAAAGCCACACGGGATGGAGAAAGTACCACAAGCCAGTGCTCTCATGTAGCTGAAAGCAAACTAAAGGGTGGCACAAGAATACTTAAGAAAATCTTTATGCTGTTTTTAAATGTTACAAACACACACCAAGGACCATCCATGGTACCCGATCGCAAGCAACTGGACTTTTGTAGTGGAGGTGAACAACATGCAGCAAGTTGCCATCTAACAACATACAGTTCAGAGGGCTTCCTCTGGATAATAGCCTGGGGAGATGCAGTAGCAAGTGTCATTGTGGGGGAAATCTGAATATCCAAAGTTATTTTGGCAGAGTGTTTTTAGCAGGTTGATTCCCTCCAGAGCAAGTGCACCAATCATGGAACCCCGCAGCAGCTGTGGGCATTAGGTGACACTGTTCCAGGTGGCCTCCAGGGCCTTGCATTAGGAAATCTTTCATCATGACCAGGTGGAAAAAAGTGATTATGGAGTGGTTTAGGTTCTAAAAGTATTCAAATATCAGCAGTCCTGAAGGCAGGTTCTTAAAATGCAGAAACAAAAAGAGGGATAATAAGAAAAACTCCCTAATGCTGCCATTATTTTATAAACAGAAATGAACTAATATTTACCCTGAGAAACAGAGCTGAAAGGTTTTCACTGTACAGCTGAACTGATAATAAAGACATTACTTCATGCTGACTGGATAATTCCTAACACTGTAAAATACTTGATCAGGGTATTTCTAAGCATGTAAATAGTCCAAGGGATGAAATCAAGAGATGCTGCACATTCACAGATGTGCATAAGCTGAATGCTGTGCTGGGGATGACACACTCTTAGGAGTGTGCACCATACCCGCCCCCAAACAGGCTGAAAAGGCCCAGGGTGGCTCCTGCCCAATACCCAGGCTGAGAGGCCACACCGGGGTCCAGCGCTACCTGGGAGCTGCTGCCCACTAAGGTGCTGGCCCTGCCGGCCCCAGCCTGGTTCCCACTTAACTCGGCCCACGGCTGTGCCCAATGCCCAGGACTAGGCCGGGGCCAGCCCTGTCCTGCAACAGACCTGCTTCTTACATAATATAATGCAGAAAAGGTAAATTTCATCTCTATGAGCTGACTATAAACTTTACATTGAGAAGAAAAGGTTCTCTCTGAGTGTCCCAGAAGAAAAGAGTTCTTCAGGGACACCAGAAGGGCAGCCCTTCCCAGTAGTTGCTGGGTTCTAATCCAGGAAGATGCGGCGGATGTAGCTCATATTCCTCACCTGAAAGTTGGTGAACTTTCTGTGGAGACCTCTCAGCTGGCCTGCCTTCTCCACTGCAGTTAATACAGCTGCGCTTAATGTCCTCATATTGCTTATCTTCTACCTCTCCCAGTGAAGAACTGTACTAGTAAATGTATCTGGTAGGTTAGTACTAATCAGAGAAAACACTTCACTGACTCCATGCTTCTGGAGTTATAAATTATAAAAGATCAATATCTTTTATAATCTAACTCCTTTTCAGAGTAGACAGTGCATGGACATCAACCACAGTAAAAGCAGGTCATCGCTATTGGTAGCATTAAGCCAAGCAGGTCTACCAAAACTTTTGTTGTTGGATAATGAATTCCAAAAGATGGCAGACAGGGAGTATTTTGAGCACTGCCATCCATCTATTAGACATATTTGAGGTAGTTGAAATTCTCAGGTACAATCATGAATAATAGTATTCTTTAAATATAATTAACAGCATAAAACCAATGAATTATATAGAAATAACTTATTTTTATGACTATATATCTTTTTCTGCAGCTACTCAGCCACTATTAACTTTACTGTGTACTGTAAAATATAAAAGATTTATTAAAGACAAAGGAAATATTATGCTATGTTCCTATCAGTGTGGACATCTGGTTTTAGAATTTTTAATTTTAGTTGGCTCTCTATGTAGTCATCTTGTCATCTATCACATAAACTATTTCTTTTCATTCTGTTTTCTCTTAATTTAGTTACAGTTTTATAGAGATTAGCAAATAAATGCCAATCATATGGCAATAACAAGCATGCCTACCTTCATTAGGCTAAGGTTTTCTGAGGCTTGCTGCAGAATATTATCTACAATAGTATGATTTTTGCTTTAATCTAGGTATAAAGACTATTTCATGTTGTATGAAGTAATGAGTTAGATACCAGTAATGCATGTAATTGCATTGCCAAATACTGTAGTCGTTAAATGCTCAGCAATAGCACAAATATTTCCTGCAACATTACTTTCTATGTTATTCAGGAAAAAAAATGAATATTACTAGAACACCTAACTTTCCCACTTCAAAAGTGCCTTGGAAGTTAAAAATCTTTCTACTAGTGACTGATGGTTCAGTGTCTTTCAGTTGCACTGTAATGTCGGCACTGGAACTGTGCCCAGGTCTCAGAAGATGTTCTCTAAAATGCAGCAAAGATTGCATACTAGTATAAGGTACTTTTATTATGCTCAAAATTAGCTGCTGAGTTGTTTTTGTAAGGGAAAAAAGGAATGCAAACAAAAGGATTGAGGGGAAAATTATGCATCATTTTGATACTCTGTAATTTTATTCATGTCACTGAGTTGAATAGATATGAGCTAGGGCAATATTTGTCAGTTTGCCCTTAAGTGTGCAAAGAACACCTGACATTTCAAACAACTACAGAACTCATTTTAGAAATTATTTCAACCGTCATCATGTTTCTTTTCTCATTTAACCTTTCTAGTCAACAAAAGAGTCCCATCCCCCCTTGATATCTTTAAAATTACTTCAAAAGTCTCTGCAAAGTCAAAACCAATAGATTGAAAAAAATATATTAAAAAGAGAGAACTTCACACTTCAAAGGATACCATTATATTGCATCCAATTGTTTTCACAAATACTTTTGACCCAGTATTGGCAAGGACCCCCTAAAAATGTCCATGCTTTCAAAAAGTATTATTTCTTCCATTTGGCAAAGTAGCATTGAAATGTCAGCAACACCCTGATTTTGGAGTGTCCTGTATGTATGTGATGTGAATTTATTGGAAGGGAGTATAAAAAGAGCTATTACTTGGTGACACAGTGTAACAGATTCTTCAATAAATTATTTTTTTAGGTGAAAATTGGCAATAAAAGCTAATTTGTTATTGCCATCACCTTTCCTTTCATGGAGAAATCTAGTAGAACATCATAAAAGCCTCTGCAAATAAAAGCAATAATTGGCTGGAGTCAAAATGCTCTTATTCCTCATTTCTTCCGTGTAGCTCAGGTGGATGAATGTATAAAGAAAGGAGCATAAAGGTTTGAAAAAATATAATATCCTGTGAATATTTTCTCATCTCTTTTATGATGGATATGAAGTTTTAATAATGATTTATTGACACTTGATCTGATTATTGAGGAGTTTTTCAGTATACTGGCTGGAAGCAGTTGGAATGGCAGAAAGAGAAGACATCTGTCATGATCCCAGGTAAATACCTGGAAATTTGTATAGAGCGACTTTATAACTAGTAATTTTGAAGAAATGAAGCATTTTTCCTTCAGCTTCTGAAATGGATTGGTCAAATAGGATGAAAAAATAGTATCTGATTTTTGGATGAATGGAAAGATTTCTTATGAGAAAAGAATATAGTCAAGAAGCTAATGCAGGTGTAATGATCTAAAGAGTTCAAGCCTGCTTAGATTATTATTGGTAGATGGTCTCTAAACTTTGTATAATTCTGCCTCAGAGTACAAAAGTCACCTGGTAATTTATATTCTCAAGAATTAGAAAGGATTATACACCCTACTCCCTCTGTAATAATTACAACCAAATCCTTTCAAATGTTTTAACACTTACCCTGTGAACAATATTCATTCTATTTCTTCCTCTTTCTTTCATCCAGACGAAAGTAAGTTGTATTATACTAACATTGCCCAAGATTTACAGGGGGTGCCTACCATGCAATACATGCCACAGGATTTTAAATTTTCAGCTGCAGGTCTATCCTATAGATACTATTGTTTTGAATGTGGTGAGATGGACCATTTATAGACCATTTTGTGTGAATGCACAGAGTCCTATTCATCTAATGCTATACTGCAATACCCTTCTCCATGCTTCATTGTTAGCGTAGAATTGCTTAGAATTTAGTTAGAACTAGGATTTATTATATTATACCTTCAGGTTAAATTGTACTGACAGTACTTAACAATTTCTATTTTTTTTTTATTCAGCAGTGTTTGAAGTGATGAAGGCAAAGGATGGAACAACGAGCTTCTATATCGCATACCTGTTTTCCATTGCTATTTGGGAATAAGACACACTCTTAACTAACAATTGAAAAAATGAGATAATCAACTTGATATATCATTACCCATGTATAACAAAGCATAGTCTGAGTATCTGATTTTAAAATGAGTTATATCCATAATTTTTACATTTGTTCATCTCTACTTCTGGTGATTTGTGAAATCATTTACTTGATTTAAATATGGAAATTAGTTATACTGCGACCCTTACAAAATTGATATAAAGGTGGGAATCTATCTTGGTGATTCATAGTAATGTTTTACCCAAAATATCAAAAGAAGAACCAAAATAAAATCAAGAATCTGAGATTCTGATGTAATTTTGTTTCTTTCAAAATTTAAAATATAGCCCAGCATTTGCTTTTAAGAAAAACAAAATGACTGATAAATCAGTTCTAAAATATCCACAATCCAGATTTTGCAAAACTGATAGATATGACCATATATGAAAATTAAACTGCCTTAGAATGTTACAATTTTAAATGTTGTTTTTGACATTCAGAAGTTCCATTGGAACTTTCACTCAAAAATATTCCAGATGTTGCACAACTCTGATATAATTAGAATTAACCTGAGTCTGTTCACAATTTAGTAATGCTGTGTGCACCAAGAAAACATGACATGAACAGTCGTGACAGAGACATGAAATCAAGGCCCTACCATATGGAGTATTATGCAATGTTGTGCCACTGTTTTTGAACAAAACAACATTTTGCATTATTGTATTATCTTTAAGGTATTTTTTGTTGCTGTCTTCCAAAGAAAAACTTTAGCTTGCTTGTAGAAAATCACTGAGAAAACACTTGCTAGCAGTTACTTTTTTGTAATTACAAACACAGTACAGGATGTTTCTTACTGTTGTTGTGGAAGAGGTATATGAAAGCAAAAAGTACAGAAGAACAATAATATCCCTAAGAAAATTATTAACTTTAATTTAATGAATTAATTATTATTAAGTTTAATTCAATTATTTTAATATTAATTATATTTATGAAACTTTCTATTTAAAAATGTTCTCTAGCTTTCTTTGCCTTAACCTCTCCACCTCCCCGCATTTTTTTTAGTCTTTGGAGTATGAAAACAATTTACTTTCCACTGTATTTAAAATGCCTTGCTTTCTGTCATGTATAAAATTTTATTTTCTACTCTTGTTTTAGGGCATATAAAAAAGTTTCTCTGGATAACATTTGAGAAGGATGTTTTTTCTTAATAGGTGCTTTAACTAACCACAAGATTGTTGGATCAAAACCTGACATATATAACAGTATATATGTCAGAGTAATTACTGATGTAAGTAATATGTCAGTAAGACATATTATAAGAGTATATTGAGACTAGTTGAAAGAATGTGTTTGATTTATTTGTAGTTACCAAACTTAAGATATGCTTGGGGATCATGGATATAAGTGGAAAAGTAGGCTGTGGAAAAAACAGTGTTATGTTCTTTATCAAGCATTGATAATTCACTTCAGATTCTCATAGTTATTATAAAGAGTTCAGTAGTGGAGGAAACAGAAAAAATAGGGAAAAATGCAAAATTAGAACACTATTAGAACACTAATTCTGTTCTGCTCCTTTAAAATAAGTATCGTGATTAGAGCTATTCAGACAAAAGTATACAAGAGAATTAAAAAACAAGTTCACAAAGGTTAAAGTTCTGAAATAAATTAACATATTTTGAATACATAAAAGTTAGTTTTGACCTTATCTTCCTCTAAAACTATAAAGACAATTATATTTAGTGGTTAATGTGGTGAATTATTTTTAGTTTATATTGATTATAATGATTCATGGTTCTGTGGAATAAAACTGAATCATTCAGTGTGAAAAACAACAGTGCTGTTCATTGTCAGCTTTCTAGGAGACCAAAATATAATTCTTCTGATGCTTGACTTTCATCAGTAGCAGGGATATAAGAACTTCCAAAATATAATTTCTCCCTATTCAGAATAAATCATTTGAAGGATTCTAAGCACTAGAAAAAAATTTGGAGCTCCTCATTAAAGCCAGCCTATGGATGAACATGTATTGCTCACAAAATCTCCCATAACGTCTTGAATTTCAATTGTTTAATATCTTCACTTCCTTTAAAATCTGTTTTTTGTCCTCTACTAATCTATGGTCAGGTAAAAATGGATGGCAAAAGTGAGTTATGGAAAACATCTTAAGGAAAAACAGCTTTCTAGTTTAAGAACACAGAGAATGTTGTCCACTTGCTAAATCAGAAAAAAATCAGAAAAAGAGAATTTTTTTTTTTTTTTTGCACTTTGGCATTATGAATGTCCTAACTAATTTTAGCTCTTTGATTAAGATTGTATTTTCAGGCAGTTGGCCACTTTGGTACAATTTCATTTGCAGCACAGGTTTATTCAGGACAAAATTAACTTTGCCGCAGATTGGCTGGTAAATTAGGAGTACTACCAGCTAATGAAAATGATGACACCCTCTTTTCCATCACTGAAATACCTAAATGGGACATTAGATCCGAAGTAATTGTTAATATTCCAGCAGGATTATGAATCAATTAGAGAGCTCATGAGAAAAGTCTAGGAATGATTATTTTTCATGAATTTCAGTAATATCTGCCACTTCATACTCCGGATGATGCCCTCAGAGTGGATATTTTGCATCTATCTGTCGCCTTCTTCCTCAATATATTATCAAAGCTTAATTAAAACATGAAAGTGACACTGAGTAATGGGCAAACCTTTAGTGAGTGCTACAGCCTCTCCTTTAAAGGAAAAGATGAGACGATAGATTCAGATCTGGTGATGGACAGGTATGCACGGGGGATCATGCAGGCTCACTGGATCGAAGGAGATAAGGCCAAAACTGCAAAAGCTCTTAGCTATTTGCATGGTAGATAGTAATTACAAAAAGGAAGATGAGAACATACACAAAACAATTACAACACAGAAATATATCTGGACATGTAAAGAAAACTATTCAATGCTACATGAGATCAGGAATGAGACTCAGAAATGGACAGCAAAAAGAAATGAAAAATAAAGACTTGAACTCACAGGGTGGTTAAAACTGATATATATGTGTAGATATATACAGATGTAAAAAAATAAAACAGATGTAAAAGAGACATACAGTATTTTCCAGATAAAACTATACAAAGCCACATACTGTCAAAGTTACTTGTCTATAACTTTTTTTTTCCTAGCAAAATTGGATTTCTGGAATTATCTTAGAATAAAACATCTGCAGCTACAGAAAGGTTGCAAACTTGCATTTTTGAGTTGTTGCCTGCTGTGCCTGCTGGAAAGGATAGCTTGCTATTTTCTTTTTTTGGAGGAAGAAAGGTGTAAGCCTTTCATTTATTAAAATAGAGAGAGGTAGCAGGTGCTGGCATACAGAGAGTGTTGGGCCCACAGGACAAAGCCTGTTTAGCCTCATTTCATAGACAATCCAACTCAGTGTTGTATGGTCCTGGATGTGAACTAGGAAAAGGATCATCAGAGTTAAACTGGATTTGGGTGGCAGCTTTGGGAATGTTCCTTTGGATTTTAAAAGCTCAGTGTAGACACTGAGATGAATTGGAGTTAACACAAGAGAACATCCAGAAATCTGCCACTTGACATATAGATACATTAATATATCTGTCAGGAAACTATTCAGAATGTTGTAAAAGGGTTCACTTAATTATCAAGATACAGAGAAATTTAAATTAGATCCAAAATCTGTCCTCAGAACTATAATCTATTTCAGTAGATGTTATACCTGTCAGCATTAACAATGCAAAGAGGTCAATAGGAGAATTACTAATTATCCACCTTGTTATTATTTGTTGTGAGTTATGAGTTTTTCCACTTAGTCATGTGGGAACATTTAATATTTTAGCCAGGGCAATTTTCCATTATCTCAAGATGCCAGAGAACTGACAACTATCTGAGCTAGTAGGCTAGTAGGTGATACTTTCTGGTAGCCCAACCTTTGGGAAGGATTTTTTCCTATGAGAGAGACAGTAAGTCTGAGTACTACACGAAAGTGAATTGTGATTGGAAACATGGCCTACAGAAGCTGAAAAACAGGGAAGGAGACTGTAGTTTTCAGATTAAGGAGAACACAACCTCTTTTCCCACTCCTCTGTGAATTAAGTGGTAAACTACCAGAAACAGAATGAGTTTGGTAGAAAAGAATGGGAGAAAGGAAGGTTGTACAGCCTCCCCAGATTGGCTGCAGAACTGAAGCATTAATAGTGACTTTTTATATTAATTTTGGTAGATAATTCTCAGATGGTTAAGTAAATGAAGCTGCAACCTAATGAAACCACATCCTTTGTGTCAGGTCTTATCATTCTTCCCACATCTCTGGGATATCATGCCTTATTACTTTTTTGTCAGTTCTTCTTTCATTTCATTCTATTATACTTACAGTGCATAATGTTTTTCTGTCATATTTTGAATTCCTATGGTTCTTTATTATCATATTTCAAATATTGATGGATATGTGAGAGAGCTGTCATTCCAGAATTGAAAATGATGGCAGTTTACTACTGAAGATCTTCAGCTTGCTTTCTTGAGAATAAGCAATGAACAGTTTTCACGGGAGAGACCCTGATTAGTTTTCCATAGATTCTTTGCTTTATTAAAGGAACCACTATTATACTTCATTTAATAATAGGAATTCCATATCTAAATAGGCTCCCCAAACCTTGAACCCTGATAAGTCTTGGATTTGTACCTGGCTTGTAAATTCCTTTCATTCACATCATTGTTTGAAGAGTGTTTTTTAGAGACTGGCAGCTACAAATAAACAAATCCTCAGCAGTATTATTTGCTCTTGCTGCTCTCTATTTCTGTTTGCCCTGTTAGTTCTTCTTTCTAAAGTACCAATATGATGATTACTCACACAGCAAGAGAACCAAAAACGACTAAAATTAAAAGTTTTAGATCTTTTAGATCTCTAAAACTTTAAAAGTTTTAGTTTTTCTGAAGATGACGTAAAGGTGAGGATCTGTAGAAATAGTATATTAAAATATATTATAATTTTCAAAATTAATACCTTTAGTAGTTTTCTAAAAACATCAGGAAAGACATATAGTTCAACATACTTCAATGAAAGTATTTCAAAAATTATATTATCTGTGGATTTAGCTTGTAACCTTTTTTATTATGTTTAAGTCTAATTTAGTTTTTCAGTAATGATCCTGACACTGAATAATGTAGATGACATAATGTTCTGAATGTGTTTGATCTACTCTCAATTTCTTGAATTATTCTTGAGAAGGTGACTTTTTTGAGCAGCTCAGAAAAAAAAACAGAAATTTAGAAAGCTGTTCTTGTAGCTTAATACCTTTGAAATTAGAAATTGAATACACTTGAAGGAAGGGTTCTAAAGGATTTCTCCTAGAAATAAGCAGAAAACATACATAAGAACTATGTATTTAAGGTATGCTATTTAATGTATGTATTTAATGTAATTTAATGTTATTTTATGCATGCTATTTAATCTAAATTCCTGATCAGCCATTTAAAAATTGCCTTTTTATTTCCCAAAATATAAAAGATAAATTTATGTTTAGTTTGTTTCTAGATGATTTTTTCTAGGCATACAATATGATCATAGAATCATAGAATAATAGAATGCTAAGGTTGGAAGGGACCTCTAGAGGTCATCTAGTCCAACTCCCCTGCACATGCAGGGCCACCTAGAGCACGTGGCACAGGGCTGCATCCAAGTGGGTCTGGAAGATCTCCAAAGAAGGAGACTCCTCAAACTCTCTGGGCAGCCTGTGCCAGGGCTCTGTCACCCTCACTGTCAAAAATTTTTCCTTAAGTTCCTGTGGAACTTTTGATGCTTCAGTTTGTGGCCATTTCCTCTTTTTCTGTCAGTGGCCACCACTGAAAAGAGGCCAGCCCCATCCTCCTCACTGCCTCCCTTGAGGTACTTGTACACACTGATTAGATCCCCTCTCAGCCTTCTCTTCTCCAGGCTGAACACGCCCAGCTCCCTCAGCCTCTCCTCATAGGGCAGATGTTCCAGGCCCCTGATCATCCTCATGTCCCTGTGCTGGACTCTCTCCAGCAGCTCCACATCCTTCTTGTACTGATGATGATGATATAATCATAAATGAATTATGAAATACTTGTGAAATATTCCCCAAAGAATCATCAGCAACTTGGTATCATTGAGCATTTGTTTTATATCTACCACATTTCTTATATGAATTAATCCCTGTCACACTCATTTCTGTAAACATTTAATTGTCCACAAATAATGATATGCATAATTCTGGACATTTTCTGTGTGAATCCAAAGGAAATTTTGAGGAAATGAGGAAGTAGAGCATATGTAAGATAATAACCCCATTTCTTAAGATATGTGTACAAGGAAGCTCACTTTCCTTTCACTTGTCTGGAAATTTTTATTCAACCAATCTTTATTTGCTTTTGTTTTTCACTTCTCTGTTATTATTTGCTTATCAGTGTAGTTATTCATTTTTCTTCTATTTCTTTTTTTCTTCTTCTGTAGCTACTGTGGTAGCTATAGGCCCAATTCTGGCAGCACCAGATTCACAAACAGTCTGTAGGTCCCATCACCTTCTATACAAGTAGTCAACTTCATGAATAGCATGAGTTATTCAATGCAACATTTACAAAGCAGGTTTCAGATGTCTGTACAGGAAATTCTCTGCTACAGTGTGGGGTTCTTAGCAAGCTTGAGTGTACAAATGTGCAATCATCACTCACACCAGAAGATAGAAGATGGGCTCTCAGTCTCAAGGAATCTCCTCAGGGGGCATCTCAACCACCTACTTATTTTTGCTTTGATTGATAAAAAAGTTTCTCGCTTTCATTTAAAGGTGCAGTCAATTCAACATTTAGAGTGCATGCTCAGTGAGGAGTGCTCGTACCATGGAGGTGGGTAATTTGAGGGATGGAGGTGTGTTTTGACATTATAATGAGCTTATAATGAACAAAGATCAAGCAAAGTTCATCCAAAAGGAGTGATTTGCCACCTTTGCTGGCTCAGCACCGGACATGTTATCGTGTATCTCCCATTGGGCAGCTACTGTGCGGCTGATCAGGGACCCAGCACAGGAGTGCAACAGAGTTTGGCCGCAGTGTCTTCACTCCGCTCCATCCTCTGTTACTACCCTTTGCAGCTGCGAGGAGGGCAAGTTGTGCTGCCCAGGGGACCGTGGAGGAGCAGAGTCCGTGCGTACCAGCCATCCTGGAAGTGACAGCTGTGCATCACCCCAAGCAAGCTGCTGTAATGCCAAAACTTCTGTTAGGCGCTAGTTTTAGTNCCGCGTGCGGCAACAGTGCATCACCCCAAGCAAGCTGCTGTAATGCCAAAACTTCTGTTAGGCGCTAGTTTTAGTTTAGGCCCCTAGATGTTCCCCCTTCTCAAGCAATTCTTCCACATTGTCATCCAACAAAAATCACAAGCAGACTTCTTATGAACAGATCCACCTCTTTAGTGTATGTTGAACTTGTAGTCCAAATTAGGCAAAAGCCTTTGTGATTTTGAGCATTGGAAAATTTCTCTTCTGAAGAGAATGGATATAAATATATCTCTTGGATATGTTTAATATAATTAAAAATCTGCTGCCAAAAGGTATTACAATGTTTTGTTATCCCTTATTTAGAAGAAATAGGCTATGGTGAAACCGCCCTACATTATTTAGTGGCAGTATGTCACAGTCACTTTGCTGAAAAATACAAACGATACAAGAGAAGAACATCACTACAAACGCAAGTCTGAATGACCATAATGCAGCATCGGTAAGAATATGGGATAAGAGCAAAGTCATGGATTCCAAATCTGCTTGATGCTCTTTTTTTCCATCAAAACAAATAGTAGCAAGCTTCTTGTTCTTAAAAAAAAAAAAAAACAAAACAAAACAAAAAAAAACACAAAGCAAGAATTCCAATGCAAAGTCTCGGAGCTTCAAAACTGCATTGTAGAAAACTAAATCACCATTCAGATTTTTGGAATTTATGTATTCCTAGGAAGTGAATAAATAGATATGATTAAGAATATGCCTAATCTAGGACCCATTTGTAAATATACACTCTTCTGAGCAACACTGGAGTTAGAAATAGCATTTGAGTAAATTAGTAGTTTCTGCAGTGCATGAGATTACTTATCTTTCAGAAAAAATGAGATATTACTAAGATGAAACGAACAAAGCATTTAAACACTAAAACATCTTGAAAAGTTCTCTTCCAAAGACTGTGTCAGATAGAAAATGATAACAGACACCACTTAAACCTGTAGGGTAGCAATGCAAGAAACAGGAGGTAGGTATTTTACAGAAGGCAATGATAAAGATAATGAAATGAAGAGAGTAATTATGGAATAATGTACCTGGGAATAGACTTTACATTCAGGCCTTTGGTGGCTTTTCCCATTGATCCTTTTATGATATCCATTTTGGGACGACCGTGACAATGAGAAGTTCAAGAATGTTTCACACTACAGTTGTGCTACAAATAGAACACAAATTTATATACCTTATTCAAAAAAGAAAGAGTACATTCATTGTTCTGAATTTTAAATCATGGCTACGGTAACTCCCCAAAAGTAGTACCCAGCACATCTTCAATTCCTGTTTCTGTTTACCGTATTTTTTCACATTTACCCTCACACTGAATATTTTGTTATATTCCGTATTTTGCTTGGCATTCTACTTTCTTCAGGTGAAAGTGAAATACTGGACAGCATGCAAATTGTGGGTTTTTTTGTTTGTTTACTTTTCCTCTGTCCCATGAAAAATGTTATTCTTCACAAGAAAAAGATCAAGAACAGTTTAGACGCAGCAGAGTAAAATTCAACATTCATTCTTTGCGTGATATACATTACTGTCACCCCACTACCCTGTCTTGATAGATTAATAATGAAATCTTATTTAATGATCAGTGCAACTCAGTCATGTTTTACTTCCTCCCCGGAGGACCAATTGCTTATTTCATCAAAAGAATAATAATTATTTCTTTCTGTCAGTTGATATGATCTTTATCTGGACACAAACTATAACAGCAGACTTGGTTGAGCTTCCAGCCTTGCTGGTGGTAGGGGATTCAAAATTTGTACTTATCATATGTAGAAGATAGATGCACTAGCTAGCTTCAGGCATTGCATTAGCACTAAAGTCTATTAATTCTAATTATGTTTTGCATATAAAGAATATTAAAATGTTTAAATTAATAAAGGAGAAAGGACAACCTCTTGGCACGGCTGCTACATATTGATGTAGTTTGCTATGCAGGAGGCGATCTGTACAACTGAAGAGAATTCCTCAGGCCACTGGCACTAGAGCACATAAAGCTACTTAGGGGACATATGCCAACTGCAGCCATCTCATAGCATCTCTGTTCAATAGTCTGTGGAGTTTTATTTTATCAGCTTTGGATGAGACTGAGATCATTAACTTCTTGATTAAAGGTAGGATGTGGGCGACCCTCTTCAACTGTGCATGCCATGCATGGATATGCATAAGAGGACATGAAAGAAATAAATATCTTTATTTACTGTCCTCTGTGTAGCAGAATTAGTTGTTTCACTGATAGTAGAACTCTCGCATGGAAACAGGGATTGGCCAGGACAACTGAAGCAAGTCTTTTATAGCGAGTGAACGTTTCAACATTTCTTCTTTACGTTTATAATTGCTTAAGACCTTCCCTGAGCTTTCATTTTTCTCTTGGTTGCCTTCAGTTAGTTTTTGATTTAGTGATAACAAAATGTACTTTTCTTTCTACCAGTACAACCACCCCATAGCATTTTTACTTTTGTTGCTTGTTGATAAGTCTTTGGGTTTAAGCATCTGTCTCAGCAAAATATAAATCCTCTACTCTTTTTTCTGAGTTTCTGTGTCCATTAATTAATCAATTGTGTAACTGTTTAGATCCTATTTAATATTAATGGCACCAAAAAGACACTTCCATGGTATTTCCTGGCAACAATATCAAGGAAGAACTAAGAACAATCCAATTAACTATCACTGATATTATTCAGCCTTTATAACCTTTAAAAACCTTTCCTATATGCATAAACAAAAATTGTTGAATATATTCTAAAATGTTAAGAAGAAAGAGCCAAACTAATACTAATATTAATGATAATCAAGAAAGGTGGAGACAGTATTAAAGCTGTATCAGAAGCCCACAAAGTTCCTAGTAAATTTTTAAGTACTGTTTTGTTAATAGGCATGTATATACAGCTCCCTTTAAAGCTAATGAACTTTAATATTTGGTATGAGGTTTGATTCATGGATGGAAGCAGTGATCTATAACTGTCAAAATTTAATAGCAGATCACAGTGACTAAAAAAAGTCTGTATGGCTCATTTAACTCAGAAATTGCAAGCAGTACTCAGATCTCTTCAGAAATTGTTGGGATTTATCAACATTTTATGAAATCTGCTATGAGTATGTCCACATGGATTTCTGGAGGCAAATAAAAGCTTGTTCTGCCTTGCTCTCACTGGACTGGGAACTATATAGCTCTCTTCAGCATGTTATCATATGTGACCTGATAATCCCTGATGAGAGTCAAGAACATTAGCTTGCACTCTGTATTGTGATAGCATTGCAGTTATGCGATTCTGCTGGGAACTTAGGTTAAGCTGGAATGTGGGCAGGGGGAACTAATAACTGCATACAAAAGACTTTTTAGACCTACTAAAATGTCGTACATGCTGTCCAGTGCAGTGACAAGTTAACTATCCATGGTATCATTCCATTACTTTTTTTTTCATTGAACATTCATTTCAACATTGGCAGCTGTTTTATCTTTTAAGGCTCGTGTTTGAAAGTGAATTTGTTTCCCTATGATATAATGAAGAATTCAGAGTATTAATTAGTTTACAAACCCTCCTCACATATTCTTTGACAGCCAGGACGACTAAGAGGACATATGTCCCCATGCAACCTTTTTCACCTGGCCACTGTTCATGAAGATAAACAGTGTTCATATCCAGTGTTTCACAAAAAAAAAAATAATAATAATTTGTTTGTTTGCTTTTTTGTGAAGGAGATAAAAGAATTGGAGACCTATGTTTCTCCATCATTAAGAGCCTGGAAAATTTACACTTACCTCTGGTACTGTTTATCATGCAGACTGCTTGTCTGGTTCGTGCTGAAAGACTGAGTAGCACTTGATGCACGAAAAACCTATGAAACATATCCAAGTGATTTACTTTGTATTGGACTTTATTATACTGTCTCTATCAAAATATAGCACTGTGTCCTTTGAGGATATGACTTCATTCCCTTGCTATACTTTATTTTCTTATCTTTTAAAAAATAGACCCTTTTCCAGAATTAAGTATTCTCACTCCCTCTCTGCAGTCTGCTGTGCCTTTTACTCTTTTAGCTACTCACCAACCTCTCTCTCATTGCTGTTCCTGTATATCTGCTCTATGTTGGTCTCTAGGCAATACGGGGCAAATGAAGGGATCAACTAACTTTTCTATTTAAGAAGTGATTACCAGTATATTTTAGGAGAATAAATATGCAAAACATAAAACAAGAAATACTATAGGGCATTGAAGCCTATGTGCTGGCAGTATGCTTAATAATTATATTAAATGAGTGCCTTTCTTGTTTTTGTTTGATGTAGGTGGGAATTTGATTCACCAAAGGCACAAATTTAATATTTACAAGGATTTGTTTTGTCAAAAATTGGTAAATTTTGCTATGTCATAACACCATAACTCTAGAGAAAAGGTATTAGAAGGAGATATTATAACTTACCAAAGACTGATTATGGCTTCCAACTAAATTTAATATTATTGCAGAAAGAATATCATGTATCATGGCAAGCTTTATATGCACTATATCAAAGTAAAGCCTTCAATGCAAAAAAAAAGTAGCTAAAGCAGACCTTTTATAGTGCTTTAAGGACATATTTCCAAGATGCATACCCTAAATGTAAGGGTCAGAGTGTACTTTTCACATTTCCTTTCTATAGTCAATGGAAAGACACACTTTAACTCTTCATTTTTTTCTGTTTTTTGAGCCAAATTGAATAAGATATTTCTGGCTTGTTTTATTCAGAGATACCCTAGAGGAAAATGCAATGGCAGATGTACAGCTCATCTACATATTCAACTAAGAATTTGGCACATAATTTTAAGAACTGTTATGCATACTAGCAAAAAATGCCGACAGTAGAGGAGAAAGGATGGGGCAAACCAAGTGAAAAAAATTGACATGATGTAATTCAATAGGATAATGCTACTTAGAGGGTAATCTGTGCTTGAACATAGTGTAAGATTTTTTTCCAGATTTTAGACATGGCAATATATATAGACCAGGCAATACAATTACATATTTAACTTACAAAAATTGGGGAGGAGGATGTCAAGGAAGGGCAGAAAGGCCTAATATTTTGCAGATGGAAAAAGTAATATGGAATAAGATACCTGTCTCTTTAATAACAGTGTTTCCAAGATGAAGCTTCCAGATGTTAAAATAGCTTGCAGAAGCATTACACTGCATCATTTAATTTATATAAGTAGTCACCTTATTTTAGTATCTTTAAAGGCATGCAGTCATATGATATCAGCCTCACAATGAAAAAAATGCAAATTTTGACTCATGCAAGAACTCGAACATTGACTGCATTCGGACAGATACTTTACCTATAAATCTTCTAAACTACTAATAAGCAGGAAAGAGCAAGTTCGGGGAATGATATATTCCAGTCATTTTGCCTTGTTTATCATATGACCTAGCTGTCCCGAAAGCTGAATACAAGTGGATAAATAATACAAAAGACAGAACAATATTGATGCAGAAAAGAAATGATGAAGATCTGTAAACCTTTTTTCCTTTCCTCCCATGTCTTACAGAATAACCATTTATTTTCTTTATAAAGAAAATTAAAGGGATGGTACATGACGACACACAATTCAATAGGATTCAGATATACTGAGTGGGTTTTTCTTCAGTTGCAAAGGGTGTTTTTTTTTCCTGAGAATTGGTACACCTTTTGTGTAACTGATTTCAATTAAAATGGAAAAAACTAGTTTTGAAGTCACTCAAGCTTATGAATTAATAGCAGAAGATTCCAATAGTCTGCCCTGGCTAATGACCAAAATTGATTTAATGCTGTGATTTTCTTTGTGTGGGGAAGCTAAGACCAAATTTGGCTTCAGCATGAAATAAAATCATTATAGGGTTCTGTGGAAGTATATAGACAGTGACTAGACAGATGCTCAAAAAGTACTTCTCCTTTTCTCTGGACTGATAACATGATTGCCAAGAATTGCTTGGATTATAAAACAATCAATTATGAATGGCACATTTAAATTTTACTATATGTATACATAATTTGATATCTGTATTTGTAGTAACATAGAATTTATCCAATTATGAATGTCACAAATCAACACTGCAATAAGAGCCCAAAGCTTAAGTCAATAGAAAAGTCTTTTTTTCCAAGATCTATCTTACATAGGAAAATTGGAAATATGCACAGCTGATAAGCTGTCAGCTAAGACTTTGATTGTGAACTGTGTAACAATAAATATGAAATAATTAAAATGCGATAAGCCACTAAATGACAATTTATCAGCAAATAGATATTTAGTATAAGCACAAACGATATATTTGTACATGTAGCTTGCATATTATTTATACTTATTTTTACATAAGTAAAAACTATATAGAGACATAGGACTTTGTGGAACCCTTGGTCTTGCATGCAACCAGATTTAAGTGTTCAAAATTTATCTTGAAACTATTTAGATTTTCTTCCTTTGCTACTTTTATTAGTCTTTCCTCCTCTGACATTCAGGAATTCTCCTTTTATTTCCAGGGTGATTTTCCATATGGCTCATTTCACTCATTTATCTCTGTACCACTATCATCCTTCAACACAAATAGTTCTCTCATTTATGATCCGCTCCTTTTGCCCTTAGTAAGTTTTTACAGAGGCTCCTAGACTTCATTTTGCAGTCTTAAAGAAGCAAGCTGTCTTCATAACACAACACAATATTCCACATGAGGTTTTATCAGAGCTGTATACTTGCAGCATATATACTTACCTATTTCTAACATATATAGGTTTTATGGCATATGATTAGACTAATTTCTCATCTCCATTCCTATCGGTTTGGTGGTAAATATACCATGAGTTTTCTCCTTTCATTTGCAACATAAACTGATAAGATATTCATTACTTGTCACACTCTTCCTGTCACTAAGTAGTGTCAAAAATGCTCCCATTTCTATTTATTTTCCTTTTCTGCATTGACAAAATTTCTCGAGTTTTGTCATTAATATGTTCCATTTCTATACATTTTATATTCATACTAGAGATCAATTATTAAACAGCATCCTTTAGACCATTTTGGGAGTCCATATCTTTCATATGACCATCTAATATGTTTCAGCTGGATTGATAGTTTATTACCACTGTGTTTTCCAGCTGAAGAAATACAACTCCAGATTTGTGTCTGCCAGTGACCTGAGTTAGCTTCCCATCATTTCTGGGAACTTGACTGACTATGTTCAAGATCAGTTTGCTTCCTGTAGGTGCTCTTGTGTAGAAAGAGCTGGAAAGAGCCTCAGAGCAGGGATTTGCCTCTCCTTCACTTAAGAGCCACTTTTGGCCGGGTCTCTTGTTCTTGATCTCCAGCTGAGCTGCACTGCAGCTGTCGTGCAGCTAAGTCTGTACCTGGTTTCCTACCTTGCCAACTCTGCCCTACTGATGTGATGTCAAAGCCTGACCTCAAACCTACTCATCACTGCAGGCTTCCTGTGTGACCACTGGACTGTGGCTAAGCCTGATAACTTTTCCTGATCTTGATGTTGACCCAGATGTGCTGACCACACAAATTCCTCCACAAAGTAGAGGAATAACAGTAATTTCAACACAAGATGCAGGTAAATTTAAGACTAAAACTGTGATTGCAATTTACAGCATCCCTAGTTACTGGAAAAGAATATGTGAGTTGAAACCAGATCAAACCTGTTGCTCTCTGAAGTTCTTTTTGTTAGTTGCTTAGGTGATCCACAAACACACTTGCCCCATACAAGCCTGGCTAACTCGAGGTGACATTCATACTCTTTTGATTAATTCATGGCAAGGGATTTACACAGCTGATCCAATCAACTATGTCATAGTTCACTGATCCACTCAACAGATTACCACCAGTAATCCACCAGGCTACCATATACCCTCAGGATCCCTCTGTTGAGACAAAAATCAGCTTTCTTCACAACAGGCAAAGATAAACATTGTCTCCATTTTTCCCTAAAATTAATCACACCGCATTTGCCCATCTCTTGCTAGTCTTACTCCATTGTAGGCATCTATTGACTTGATACCATAGTTTTGATTTTGTCAGTCTTAAGTATTTGTTCAGGTTCATGAATCAAAAATAAGACATAGAGAAACTTAACCAGTAAAACTGTGATCTTAAAGAAATATGGCATTCTTTAAATATGCTGACGTTGACTATCCCCTCTTTAGTCTGAATCAACGCAAATATCATTGCTTATTTTTTCACTATTTACTCTAGATTAAGGAACTTAATGTCCACATATTAGTAGGTTCTGTGATACAGAAGAACTGTAAAAATAGGCACTTCTCTAAAGCTGGATGGGTGTTTTTTCCCTCGCGCATCTCGGGGTGTACTCCTCCCGCGCAGGCTCGGTCCAGGCCTCTCGAACCTCGCGGAAGTACCGCCCCCTTCACGGGAGTGTCACTCACCCCGGGATCCGTCATGGCTGCCGCCAGGGAAGGAGTGGGGGAGATGATCCACCACCATCCTGGATCCCAGGTCCCGATCAGGTCAGGAAAAGGTGATAGGTCAGTCGCCCATATCGGGGAAATCTCGCCTGGACTGCCAACAAACGACTTGATACAAGTTATAATTGACAGCCAACTTTATTCAGAAACAACATAACTTATATAGGGAATACAAAGGGGAGGAGAGAAGGGAGGAGCAAGGTAAAGGATTGGGTACATGCTAATTATCCGTCCCCGGTGGTTGATGGAGCCCTGTAGGTGAGCGGTCAGTCGGCCGGAGCAGAATGCCCCAGCCCCCACGTTCAGGAGCTCCGTCCCCCACCACTCCGGCTTCTGGAGCCTTCCAGGTATGTGTTATGAGTTGCTCAGTCAGGCTGATAGGCCTGACTGAGCATGCTCTAGGCTCAGGGTCACAGAGGGGTCAGTGGTACTCCCCCGTACATTCACATTTGATATCTTTACAAAGGATGTTCCTAATACAGCATCACCAAACCTAAATCTGTGTCCTCCTACACTTCTCCACATTTCCATTTCAAAACAACCTATAAGGCTACTTGACACCTACAATGTGCATAATATATCACTTCAGATAATCAAACCACAAAATAAAATGAGCAGAGCTCGTTTTCAGAAGGAAGAATTTTCCAAAGGAGAATGATTTTTTATATTTCCCACTTCGATGATAGATGTTTGAGTCAGTTTCATAAAACTTTAAGCACTTCTTTTTTTCCTTCCTTTCCTCTTTAACATATTGGCATTCAGTTTTTCTGAGACCCCATAACAGACAAACTGTTGCTCGACAGATTTGAACATTCTTTAGGAAGAATACAGTCCTTGAAAGCATTGGAAGCAATTACCTCAGGTGGGCTTGGCTTTTCAACTCTATTTTCTCAAGCATGTACGACTGCCCATTGTGCAATTTTGTGTGGTAACACTGTTGGATTTTTTTCTCAAACAACTAGACAAAACATGTTTTCAGTCCATCAATTTCTTATATTCCATTATCAGGGATAAAAGCTAATCATTATAATCCCCAAGATTTGCTCATTTACTTTCTGTAGTATGTGGCATTTCAGTTTTTCTGGCAATACACAGGTTTGTGCAATGGAGTCTTAGTTAAAAGTAATTACTTTTGCTCCATTTGTTTTTATGAAGATATTACATTCGTCTTGTGCTGCAGCATTGTCTATTTCTCCAGCAAAGAGTTCATCTTTGGAAATGTTATATGCATTCCGATGTGCTCTTCTCTGTGTGAGATGAAGTGGCAAGCTGACCAGGTCTTAAAAATCTGCTGACTGCATGCCCACCAAGGCATTAATAATGAATGCTCAGCTGTGATGGGCTGGATTCATAGTTAACATAGGTGATGGATAAATGCCCAGGCAATTCTTATACGGTGAAATAGGATATAGAAAAATACAGCACGCCTGCCCATAAGGACACTTTGAGGAGACTTTAAATCACGCTTGGTTTAGAGCCAAACTTTTGATGTCCTAGCTTCAAATAAGCAAGACTGCAATACCATAATAATAAGCAGTTTTAAATAGCATTCCTGCAGATGCTATTTGAATGGAGCACTAAGTCCATTCAATATATAGAGAGAAGATGGCTGCAGACTGGCTCATCGCACTGTCAGGTTATGTGTTGAAAGTACATGAGATTGAAGGTACAGAACTTAATGCATGGAAACCATCTAAACAGACAAATTAACTCAAATATCAAGCTTGACTAGGTTTCCTTGAATTTGGGATTGTCATCTTTCGAGTGAATAGGAAGAGCACTATCACATTCTGTTGCTTTTTGAAACTATTTACATATATTCCTACATTTTCCTTTTTTTTTAATGCACTGCATGTAGTCCAACAACAAACAAAATGTGTGACACTTTTTGTATACAGTTATATTGATATTTTGTTCATTTTCCTTTACCCCTCATGTCTTCTTCCTTGGTCTTGTTCTCTGTGTCAGATTATTTTCTACTTTCTGTTAGTAGATTCTGTCTGGACTTGCTGATCTCTGCCGAATTTTAAAGGCTTAGTCAGAGGTGAATTTCTGTGATCTCCTTCTGAATTTTCTCTTCCATGTCAGCTGCTTGTTTCGGGGATCTGGTCCTGTAACATTGAAAAAATGATGCTTGAGATCAGTCACAACCTCTTCTACAGTTTCTACTTTTCTACTATTTTTGCTGTGTAACCAACCAGTATGCTACAAGTCAAATTACCTCTTGCCTGCTCTTCTTGCATAGTCCACTGAACCATGGCACAAGTTCATAAGAACTGGGGTCAGTCTAATAATTCTGAAGCCTAAGACACCATCCTGCAAAGCAGGAATGCCAAGTTTATTATTCTTAGTCTGCACTGAAGTGGCCTACAGTGTTTGTTCCCTACTCCCTATTGGAGTTCATTGTCTAATTACTAGGATTCAGTATAAAAGATGTTTGCCATTCTTTCACCCATGTTTTCTAAATGAAAATGGCTGTGGCTGCTGTGCTTTGTATGAAGGAAGGTGATGTGTCTAAGGCATGCTCCAGTGTGCTGTGACAGATGTTATCTGTTTTGTTTGGTAGTAGTTTACTGTGAGGACAGTGCATACTTCATTTGAAATGGAGTTTCGGGACAGAAGGAATGAAGGATAACTGTCTGTCTTGTCTTAGCAGCTGCTCACTGGATCATATGAATCGTAGCAAGGGAGAAAAAGATTTTCCCTGAAAATAACTGAGCATATTCAGCTAGTGAAAACTTCTGGAGTGTGAGAAGCGCAGACAGATAGAAGACACAGCAGGCAGTGAAGCTGTAACATGTGCAGAGACAGAAATGCTCCACTGGTGCATTTCTGTAAAAAGTCTAAACCTCACAACTGCCATTGTAGCAAACAATATGGGCAGAATAAAACATAGGCTGAATATGGGAGTGGATGTGTTTGTTAGCTCATAAAGTGGTCATTTTAGCTCAGTGATGACTAAACTTCCATTGATAATCCATGGAAATTATTTTAGGGGGCTATATAAGGAGGCATTCATGGGACACAATTGTTCTTCAGGCTGTGCCTTTCACTGTTGTCAGTCTTCAGTCTTTTCCTTACACCATTGTGTAAGATTTCTCCTGGGATCTGGTAGGAATTCTGTAGAGTAACTTGTGACCTACAAGTCACTGCTGGATTCTGATCAAGCTATAAGGAAGCACCCATCCCACTGAATAGCCATTCAGCCCCTTATTTTAACTTGTCTCACCCAGCAGAACTGAGTTTTCAAAAGCTGTCTCACTTGTATCTTAATGGAACCTAATGCTAAAGACTCAAACCTCCTTTTTAATGTTTATTTTTTATGGAAAAGAGAAGTGAAAACAATTTCACTTCAAAATATCAGCAGGGATCTATTCACATGTACAATCAGAAGTTTTTTACTAGTCAGTATTTCTTTTGGACTGGTAAAAGCTTAACTGCTTGTATTTTTCTGTTTTCATACATCACTGGGGCTCCAAGATCTCTAAATACCAATGTATGAACATCAAGTGAATGTAAGTGTATAATGTCTTTACAAATAACAGCAGACATGAGAGTTTTCTGGACCATTTTTGTACTGCTTGGATCATTTCTGTCACCTAATTAAAGCACTAAAATTTGACTTTCTGAGTGTCACTTTTAATAACTATGTCATTAATGATTAAACTATTTTTTTATTATCTGAAGTATTTATGCTATTCAAATATAGATGAATAGTTGTCTTTAAAGACAATTAAAAACAATTCTTTTTTAGTGGAACCATCTCATATTGTTGGATTCCTGGGCCAACTAGATAGCTCCTATGAGAGATGTTCCAGTCATCTTCGTGGTCCTTTTGTGAACTCCAGTCCGTCCATATCTTCCTTGTGCTGGGGAGCACAGAACTGGAAACAACTCTGCAGATACGGCCTGGCCAGAGCTGAGTAGAGGGGAAGCAGCACCTCCTTCAAACTGCTTGCAGTGCTTTTTCTAACATACCTAGAATGTTGTTTGCCTTTGCAAACACACGTTGCTGGCTCTTGGTCAAATTGTTGTACCCAAGACCCCCAAGTCCTCAGCTTTCTAAGTAGTCGACCCCTAGTCTGTACTGGTTCATGCGGTTCCCAGTGCAGGACTTTGTGCTTCCACTTTTTGAACCTTGTGAGGGTTCCTTTCTGTGAATCTCTTCAGCATGCTGAGGTCCCCCTGAATGGTGGCACAACCCTGCCTGTATCATCTGCAAACTTTCCTACGGGAACATCATTAATGAAGACTTTAAACAGTATTGGCCCCAGCATTGGTCACTGGAAACCTAGTCTTCAGCTGGAAGCTGCTGCTCATGATAATTATCTGTTTTGCTTTGTTTTATATATTTTGATGTAAAAGGTTCTGAAAAGCCTCTGTAGTGAACATATTTTGGCAACTGTCAGACTCAGAACATTATTCCTATTTTGGAATTGTCAAACTTCTCCTGATAGAAAATGTATTACTTGAAGGATGTAAAAATATGTTTTTGGACATGCTGATGTAAGTTAACATGCATTTTTCTATAGATCTTGAGACTTGTATATATAAGCTGTGTTGTTGCTTTGTTTCTTGGATATATTAGTAAGACATAATCACATATGGAAGTTGCTCATAAATAGTGCTCCAGGCTATCTTCTCTATATCATGATTGTGAGTTCCAATATTTTTCTATTCTTTTAAGTGTATGATTTTATAAATATAAAGATGATTTATTCAATGCAATTTTAATTTTCTTACGCTTCTTGAAAAAGATTTCTGTTGATGAGCTTTGAAGCCTAACCATTCATTTAAGTTTTGTCTTTTAGTTTTTGCATAGTTTAATTTAGATGTCTTTGATTGACACAGGAATTTCTTACAGGCTTTCAAAACATGCTAATCATTTTCAATTCAAAATAGATCAAAAACATCATAGATACTTGCTCAGTTCTGAAAACATTGATCAGTTCTGAAAATTTTAACCTGCATGAATCACTAAGCATACAGTGAAGATTATATGAACATGAACCAAAACATATTTAAATTAAGTCAGCAGTCTCCAACATCATTCACTTTTGGTGAAAGTCAAACTTTCTTCAACTCTTCTGAAAATCACTTAATACTTTATTAAAGTGAGGTAATAAGCTTTTCCTGAAAAGATGATGCTTTTCTTATGGAATGCATTACTATTTTCTCCTACCCCTAATAAATTATAAAGTTACAGAATCATCATGAATGATAATGAAATAATGAAGTGCAGCAGAAAAAAGACAATAGTGAAACTTTTCTGGTTAGGAAAAAATTATGTAAAAATTTTTTGGGAGGGGGAAGGAATTTCCTTAGCAATATTTTTTTCTGTGACAATTACCTTGTATGAAGGAAACTGGAATGAGTAATTTATCAAGGCTGATGAGAATAAAATGCAATTCTTATACAAAATGTACGTAAAATAAATATCCCATTTTTCACAATATTCAAAGCAAGCAATATATATTGATACCAATAAGTTAACAGTTCATAATCTTTTATTAAATAGAAATAGTTTTTTCTGATAATTAGGCAAAGAAAGGTTTTTGTTGTCCAGTCCACTTTGGGAAAAATTTAGGTGCGTTCACTTTAAAGTAATATTAATAAAAAGTATAGGAATTAACACAAGGAAAGGAATATATGTACCAAGTTTTGAGTTACAGCTTTTTTTAAGTAAGAGTAGAAAATATAAGTAAGTCATTTGAACACAACATTCAGAGATTAATGAAAACATTTTACTAAAGTTTTTTTAAGTGCCGTTATCTAAACTAATACATTTATTGGGAGAAATTTATGCTTGACATTTTGTGTTTTGACTGGCATTTACTAGTTGCCAGCTGTCAGAAGCAAAGGACTGCAACACATGCCGTTAGCAGCATATGCCTTTTTGGGCGCTGAATAGCGTTTTCATACAAAAAAATCAAATGATCCATAACATATTATGCTGTCATTTAAAAACTGCATCAGAACTGTAACATTTTTTCATGCTCATAATAAATTTTGTTCCCCAAGGGGTAATCTAGCATTTTCTCACTATGTTTGGAGACATAATGAGGGAAACATTTATTCTATTAATTGGCATTACTGCTTTTATACAGAATGTTAATGATTTTCTCAGAATGCAGATTCCTTGAAAACCTTTTGGTAAGACTTTAATTTCAGTGCTTTACTCCTCTCTACTTCATCAGATGTATCTGTCCTCTTTTTCTTACCATATTATCTTCTCCATCATTTACATTACTGACAAGTGCTTGTCAGCAGAGATGAAGAAGATTTAACCCGAGCCACTGAATTCCATTTTTTTCCAGAGCAGTCTTTGTTTTTCTGTATTAAATTATGGCAGATTTTTTTTAGAAATGTGTGGGTAAATGAGATAATCATTAGTCATTTTGCAAATGATAAAACTATTACTGATTTATTCCACTAATTATATTACTTTTTTACTCCATTTTTTCTAAGAAAGAAATAATAATCACCTCCGTCCTCCCATGGAGCAACATCCAGTTTCCTTCCTGGAGAGAGAAATATCAACTTCCACCAAAGTTACAAATACACTGACATCCGGGCCTCTTTAACAAATTTTTGGCTCCTGATATATCTAGATTAGTAGAAAAACTATCCTAAATTTCCTATATAGTCAAAAGAAACTGTTTCCTATGGGTGATTCAACCTACTTCTCTTTCTGCGAGGATTATTTAAGGAACTGTTCAAACTGTTATCCTAACTTGAACAAGCAGAAGTTTAAGTCAAAAAGATTACTTTATTCTGGAAGGTTTAAGAACAATAGATCTTGTTTATTAAGAAATATTTTGTCTTTATATTAATTATTGAATATTTCCAGAGGAAAACAGAAGAAATATGTTTTTTGTCCTCCATATTTCAGTCAAGTAATTTTTAGAAAGTCCTTTTCCCATGTTCTGGCTCAAGTGTATACATTATTCACTGACTATAAATGGCCAAATAATGCTCAATAGAAATTTAGCTACTGAAGGTAGCTAAGGTAAATATTAGTAAACTAATATTTAATATGCCCGTCATCAGGGCAGATTCTTTTTAATCCTGTGCTGTTCATGTTTTCATTTTAAGAAAGAGTATTTTTAGGAGTGATTATTCAGATACTTTGTTTTAAAAATATATGTTTTAAAAATATGTTTTATCTTAAGGATTCTATATATTAACTAAGGTACCTAAGGTCTCAAAGGTACTGTGGTAATTGTAAGTAATGTTTTAATGCTTAATGCATAATAATAATTTAATAGTAGTAATATCTTTATGCTACATATAAAATTTGGTCAACATTATGCACAATTCACCTGTTGAGATCCAAAAAAAAATTATACTTTGAAAATATATATGTTTTCCAATGATGCTGCTAAGCCTGAGAATAAACATAAGGAATAAAAGTGCACTTAAAAATGAGCATCTGACAAAAAATGAGCAGATACTATACCATTCTAAATAAATTAGTAACGTATTTAAAAATGACCTTTAGTGAAGGATGATGATTTTGCTGTTGTCGTTGTTGTTATTATGATGAAAAAGTCATAAGGAAAAAGGGTTAGCACATGCATACGAAGATAAGCATGTATATATATATATACACATATATATATACTTACAGCACACATGTCAAGAAAGATATCTATATTTAAGTCCAAGTAGGAGAAAAATTGATGGGTACTGTTCAGAAGGATGTCAGTGAAATTACTGATGACACCTGACTCCTTCTCCTATAAGACAGAATTTCAAGGGAGGAATATGTGAAGAATCAGCCATGGAGGTCACATTTCAAAGTTCCCATTTCTAACCCACTACTCTCTAAAGATAGAAATCTAACTACAGAGAAGCATATCTTAAAGCAGAGTTATTTCCAATGTTCCAAGTGTTCTCTGAATCCAAAGTCACAAAGAAATCAGAAGTAAGGCAGAATGTAATCATACAGGGAAAGTCAGTTCACACACGTGGGACAGGTTTAATCTGTAACTTACTAAAATTTCCTACTAGTCAGCCCTGTGCTCAGCTGTCATACTCGTTATTTGTATATGTGATATTTAACAAATGTTTAAGATACAGTCTTTGAATAAAATCAGCTGAATAAAGGGCTGCTTTATATTTTTTTAAACATGTAATCAGTCATTATGTGACTATTTGCCTGCTCTCTGGTCCATATCACTGAGATTAGAGTGGTGAATCACCAACTGGGCATAGCATTATCTATGCATCCTACCAGTTATAACTCTTTCACTAAGGTTAAACAAAATAGACAGAAAATAATTTTTTGAAGTGAAGTTGAATTTTATTATGAATATGCTATGGCAAAATTATGAAACATGATTCACTGTTACTCTGGTAACAGTTTGTCACATATATTCAAACCTACTCCTTTTTTTTCCTGATTGAACACCTCTAAAAGTGCTTTATATATTATTTATATATTACTAATAATAGTAATTCAGATTATAAGTATTTGTGTTTAGCCTTCAATTGGGAAAGTAAAATTTCTGAAGTCCCGGATAGAATTTCTAGTGAAAAAAAGATACAAAATCTAAATAACAAACAGATTATGCTGTATTGAGAAAAGCAGTTTATTGCCCTAAATGGGGCAGCATTATATTTCAAATGGGTGCATTTTTTTTCCCAAAGAAAATCTAATTTTCATTGCAGAACAAAAAGCAGATTCTGAACAATCACTATTTTCTGACAATCAGTAATTTCATAGTGTTCTATGGAAAAAGAAAGAAAAAAAAGAAAAAGAAGAAAAAAGAGAAAAGAGAAAGAGAAACAGGAGAAAGAGAAAGAGAAAGAGAAAGAGAGAGGAAAAGAGAAGGAAGAATGTCATCATTTAAAGGCTAATTATGTGAAAATATCAGCACTTTCTAAATGTAGTAAAATGAAGTAGACTTCATTGATATTAACATTGTAAACAGCAAATATTCACAGCACTTACAAGAGTTATATTAATGGTGTTTGATATATTTTCACATGAAGTGTATAGAAGTGTAAGTGCTTAAAATGCACTGTGCAGCAAACATAGCTTTGCAGCTGCAAGATACAAATTCTATCTGGACATTCTCAGAAATGGGAATATTGTGTTTCAGCCAGTTAAAAATGTTCTTCCTGTCATCTTGAATCTTCTACAAGGGTCCTGTAGAAGATACTTGCTTTTGGGAGGAGAAACTGTAATCAAGAGAGACTACTGAAATTCACAAAGGCTATTAGTATAACCTTTTTTATATGGACCACCAAAGGAACAAAAGCTCTTTGAATTCATTTACATGTAATAAATAAGAATAAATATGTACAGTTAATGAAAGCGCCTTTGTCAGTTTGGAACACAAAGTGAGGAAAATACTAGTAATTAGGTGAAAAACTTAACCCCAGTCCTCCTGATAAGATGTTCACAAAACAAGAAGCCATGTTTTGCTTAGATGTGGAAGTTTGTCTACTCTGATAAAGTCAGAGGAGTTCACTGGAGCATAATAACCACAAACACAGCAGATTTAAACTCTGTTTGACAACTTCATTACTATAAATTTAGTAGTAGATCTCTGCATTCAAATAAACTTTTCACTTCTGTTAGAAACCCATTTCTATGTACCTAAAAATAGCTATTTTCATCTTATACATATTACAAAATATAAAAAATTACTACTCATTATAATACATGGTAACAATTTATGTATCATTAAATAATATTATTATCTTCTTATGGAAAAGTTTCATTTTCTGTATTCTAAAGAGAACTACATTATTTATTGGGAATAATAAATGGAGGAATAATAGAACAAGGAATTCATAATGTTTTCCCACATTTTAGATTTCAGAAACACTAATGTAAAGCAAATTTCACCTGGGAATCTGCACTAGAATATTATTTGCCTTTAAATACTTTCCTTATTAAGATGTTTCAGTCATTTAATCAAAAATCTCTGTTCTTCATACTGATGAAGAAAATATTGCATGACTTAAATGTACCAATACAAACTATGAATATGTCTTGTGAATAACCAAAATTAAAAGCATGGAACCATTCAGATAGCCTTAAAGTAATCTATCAAGCATTTCAGAAATTGGAAAATGCATAAAAATTAAGTTATGGAGTGCAACTCTTATGATTACTGGTTTCTGAGTAATGCATCCCTTAACCTTTTATCCCATTCACAAAAGGCAACAATTGCAAATTTAAATCTTGAACCAATAAAAATAAATTATGCTGTTGTCTTCAACTGATAACTTTATAATAATGACTGCCTGCGATGCAGAAGCATATCCTAACCATATAGTGCTACTTTAGTCAAAGGGAACGGAGTTGATTCTGCAACTTCCAAACCAGATTTAACTAAATAATGCCTAGTTCTCTTATGAATTGTGAGCTTGGTAATAATTTTAAGCTATCTGTGTATGGATAGATATATCTGTAAACCAAATATGCCTATTTGGTTTATCCTTTATACACTATCCTTTATACACTTTATAAAGGATGACTATTTCTTTTATTTAAACATTTTCCAGGGTTGGGTCTCTGGACTAGAATCATCTTTGTCATGAAGTAGAAGGGGAAATCTTATATGTAAAAATATCTATGTGCCCACAACTTTTACTCAAATAGGCTTCTCAGATTTTGAGTGAAAATTGCAAACAAACTACAAGTAGTATAAATCTCCTATTTGACTTGTATGTGCAAATCTTATACCACCGTGAAAATTTACATGTCTATACAACAGTTCCAGTGTCTCTATTATTTACATGTTTCATACTGCCATTTCATCTGGAAGAAGGATTAATTTGGCCATATATCTTGCTACTACAGTGTTATAGGAATACTGTTGTGTGACAAGATTAGGCCAATAAAATAGAAGGTTTACCTTGTATTTATTTACCCTGCAGTATATAATGCATAATTTTCATCAACACCAAGCTACTACCAGTTATACTATACTATCTCCTTTTAATGCATCCCAAAGAATAACGCATCCATCTAGTGACTAGTTATTCTCTTTAATTGGTTGTATACTTTTAACGGCAAATACAGACAAGTTGTGTATCTGGTTTACTCTTTTTGTCATTTGCTTGCTGCCCAGAAACATCATTTGCCAGGGGTTTGCTGGTATACAAAATGCCTGGGCTTTCATTCTGATATCCCATATGGTCTGTCTTGGTTTCCCAAATGACCACCACAGCAATACCTATTTTCCTGGCAGCCGTAAACGCCTTTAAGTGTCTATACTACCCATTCCCTATTTTTAGGAATAGCTTTTTTTTTTTTTTTTTTCTTATTACTTTGGCACGTATCTGTGAACAGGTGTCATTAGGTGCAGGGCGGCATGCAGTGTTGGTGTAGTGGTGCTGTCACAGAAGATGGACTTCCCTCCTCTTTTTCCGCAGACCAGATGTCCTTGCAGTGCTCGGCAGGCCTCCCTATCTTAAACCCATTGATACCTGGCATCTCTGCCTAATGGCAAGGGCTCTACCAACTTCTGAATGGGCACTCAGCCGTTCTCACAGATGGTCCCAAAGTCAGGCAGCCAAAAAGACAATTATACGGATGTAATATATTTTTTAAGGCCACAATCCCATCTAAGCACACCGAAATGCTTGTCCTTTCTCTGCTTATGCATCTATTGTTCAGTCAAAGTTTTCTTTCTACTCTATCTTTGAACTGGAGTAAAATTTAAAATTGTATTTTGTAAATTTCACTAAACACTCATATATATATATATATATATATATATATATACACACGCACGCATGTGCATGCACACACTTATACATATATATATTCACCCACTCACAGTCAAATGGAATTAATTCCTGTTCCTACAGTGTTTTAGCAACAGTGAGTGACTTATGACCTATTTAGGTCATACTACTTAACAATAATAATAATATCATAATAATTACATTCCAAACCTTTACTGCTTTCAACATTATTTCATCATACTTTAATGCATCATTAATTTATCTTAAACATCTATAATAATCAATCAAGCTCAATGTAATCAATGTAAAAACGTGAGGCAGAATAAATAAAGTTAGTATTGGCAAAATCTATGAATACTTTCTTGTCTTAACTGGAAGCTCATTTGAACTCAAACAGATGTTGATACCTTCTTCATATATTTAGTCATCAGATGATAGAACTCATTTTGAAATCAGATTCTGCATAACCCTTTCAGAGGAAGGTTTATATTAAACTTGGAATATTTTCCTGTTTTTAGCACTACAGAATTTCCAAAGAGGCCCTGGATTAGTCCCTTCTAAAACTTTTAGAATTTTTCTTAGGATAATTTTTACATGCTGGTGCTGTAATGTCTTAAATTAAACAATTATACACATACTCATTTCTGCACATGATCTGGTTGCTACATTTTTTGGTACAATTAAAATAGCTACATTAACAATGCAATGATTTATGCAGTTATACATGAGGACATTGAGGTGAGCTAGGAACTGAATTAACAATAATTCCAAAAGTTATCTTTCCAGAAGAATTCTCATAACTTCAGACTTCCAGCATATGGGTCATACAAGCCAATTCCAATGGCTTTCGTCTTCATGGGTGTTTCTTTTTTAAAATATTATAAAGTGAGTATCTTAAATTATTCTTACCATTTGATTATATTTTGTCTCCCTTATAACAGACGCCTTCTTAGAAACTTTTAGAAACTGTCCTGAACTTTTTGGACAGAGAAACCATTCTCTAATCCCATTACTATGCTGCTTCTGAAAACTCATTCTCAAACAACAATGCGAATTCCGTGAGAGATCATACAATCTATCTTAAATAGATTTATTTTAAATTGATTATTTTAATTACTCCACTAATTAAATTTTAACTTTAATTAATTAAAATTTGTTATTCTTTCTATTTTGGAATCCCTGAAAAAGCTTCCTGAAATGTTTCATGATTATAAAAATAATCTAAGCACCAACCCAAAGATGTCAAGTCAAGATATGTAAACGTCAATACACAGAATAATAGATACCTCAGATTTTGATTCCAGTGATAACTTATATCCTCAAACAACTTATTCTAAGTAATACTAAATTGAAAGGCTAAATATTTAAGTTATCTTGTGCAGAGTTGTAGTGCATGTAATTCAATACATATCATTCATCATGAGCTATAGTCACTGACTATTCATACCATTCTTATAATATTCTTAACAATCATGTAGATTTTTGGGGAAAAAATATAAATTCATCTATAAAAATGTAACTTTGTATTCAAGGTTCCATTTCATTTAGGAGAACCCATTTTCCACTTGTCAATAACTATGCCACAATTTAGACTAAAATCATAGCTGTCTCAAGACAAGGTAAGAATTTAAATTCTTGAGAATTTCTCTAAAAATTATAAAATCTCCATTACCTTAACAACTGTAGAAGAGCAAGATAGCAGATATCTGTTGTGAAAATGCAAGGCTTTAAAATGTAGAGAAAAGCTACTTCTGTGTCTTCTTGACAAGCACAGTGAGATACAATATTCTCAACAAAATACTTTTCTGTCAGAAAAAAATGTTTCACTAAAATGACTACACCTGGTAGAAGCATTTGTGTAGACAGTTTCATGAAAGATTTTCTGAGATAAAGGGAGATTTCAAATCCTAGGTCACTACAGAAAACAGAAGCTCAAGTACCAGCCATTCAGCTATTTTTTTTTCTCAACATATCAAATAAATTACAAAGTTTATCTGTTTGTTTCCCAATAAAACAAAATTGGCTTTCAAAAATTGCATTTTTTTCTCAAGTTGTTTTCCAAAGACTATACAGAGCTATTTTTTTTTTCCATATTGGAAAAGTAAATTCTTATGCTAATTTGGACCAATTATCAAGAGCTACTGGAATAACTGGAGTCTGTAGTAACTCTTTTCGTTAGTTGGTGTATCCTTATTATGTATCTGCACAGAAAGTTTCACTTTTCTTTCTATTAGGACACTAGAACCAAACTAAATCTACTAGACTGTTAGATATGACTACCAAGTATGTCTTTAACATTATTTTGTGATGTAGCAAAGTTTTAAATACATTATCTCTTTTTAGGATACCTTTCTCAGAATTGCCTTCACAAATTCCTTTACGCTTGCATAGATGACCTGCAGAAGTGAATGTAATTCAAACAGGAGGAATAATTCCAAACATGAAAATTTGCTGTTTCACTGCTGTAGACTTATCACTTAAATGCCACCATTCAGCTTTTCTCCTGTCAAAAATCTTCAGTTGAAAAAGACAGGATGTCTGGAAAGGAAGGACATGATCTCTTTGGCCGTTGTTTTATTTCCTTAGCATAACTGAAAACAGTTACCATTTTCATCTGAAAGTCTATCATGTCCTGAGGGACATGAAAGAAAATGAGTGGAAACTGATTGCCTGTAGGACTCTCTCAAAATTGAACTAGTTCCAAAGGACCAGCTACCCTGACTTAAAAAAAAAAAAGAATAAAACATATCCCAATTGTACTCTGTATTCTTTTTTAATAACAAACTCAACTAATCACTCGAATGTCTACAAACACTTATGTGATATTATTTATTCTAATTTGGATTTGTCAGATTTCATGTTTCCACTGGTATGATTTTCTAATAATTTTTTTAAAATTTTTCTCTGTATTTCTTTCATGAGAAGGTACTTATACCCTGTAATCAAGTCAACTTTCAATGTTCTATAAAGCATAACTGTATGATGGAGTAAATGAACTCTGCAGGTGAAATTATGGAGTACATAGGACTTGCATGTATTTGTCTACTATTTCCTGAAAAAAATCTCTGGTATCAATTATTGAATGTAACGTAAGTATACCTTTTTAATTTTATTAATGACTACCGATTCATGTTAGTAGACCTCTGAATTATATGTTTCATCATAGCAGCAACTAGATGTATTCCAGCATGTAATCACATCTTTGTTCAGAAACTGGGAATAAATAGTTTTTAGAAATTACTTTTTGTTAAGATCGTCAGGTCATTTATTGCACGGATACATTTCAGCAAATAGCTTAGGTCTAGTACAGACTTTTGGGTCAGTGATAACACACTGCGCAGGTACAATAATGAGCTTACACTACTATGGGTGTTCATAGCAACATGCCTTTCACATAGTTCCCTGGGAAGAAAAACATGCTGTTACTGAAGGTTTTATTGGGTCTGTTGATGATAATTTCACAGCAGTTGCTGTAATTTCATCAACTAAACACATTCAAATATTTATGGTATAAATTTCTGAAAAGATGGGATTGGTTGCTTTTTGTGTAATTTAAGATCCCTTGACATGAAAAGAAGAAGCCTTATTTTCTTTTCAGTGCTCCACAAGACTAGCACCTTGTGCAGAGGTTTTTATTAACAATATGATCGATCTTCTGTGGGGAGAGTGATTTTTAAGAGGAATTGTGACGGCAGGTTAATGACATGGGACTCAGTGTGTTTTGTGACTTTAATTAATAAACCATGCTGTTACTGGAAATAAGAATATGGAGAATCACTTCCGAATTTGATCTAATTAATAAAACAGCTCCTGTAAGCTCTCGGGCCATAGAAAGCAGAGTGTCATTGCCTACATTCTGTAGTAGAGATGATAAATCTGCATGCATTAGATCATGCATTAGATGGAGTCTTACTTTGTGGTTACATGTGTCCTGAGGTAATTCCAGCTTGTAATGCTGGCAGTTTGAGGCTTTCAGTACTGCACTGCAATGATCTGCACATCATGCCTATCTTGTAAATGAGTTTGTTTCACCTTCATCACTGAACCAAATAAAGTATATGTATATCCCAGGCTGCTTTAGGCAAAGCGTTGCCACCAGCTCGAAGGAGGTGATCTTTCCTCTCTATTCAGCCCTAGCGAGGCCACATCAGGAGTGCCGAGTCCTCTTCTTGGCTCCCCAGTGCAAAAACAATGTGAACAGAGGCTACTAAGGCCATGAAGATTGGAGTCCCTTAAGGGGAGCATCTCTTATATAGGGAAAGACTCAGGCAGGTGGGAGTGCTTAGCCTAGAGAAGAAAAGGCTCGGGGGAGATCTTATCAATGTCTATAAATACCTGACCAATATTTATAAATACCTGGTGTGAGAGTGTATAGAAGATTCTTCTCAGTGCTGTCCAGGGAAAGGAAATGATGCAACTGACACAAATTCAAACACAGGAAATGCCCCTTAAAAAGGATGTTCATACACTATAACAGCCAAAGAGGCTGTGAAGTCTCCTTGGATATAATGAAAACCTGACTGGAGATAGCACTGAACAACCTGCTCTGGGTGACCTGCTTGAGTAGCAGTGTTGGATTAAACAGTATTCAGAGATCTCTTCCACTCTGCTATTCTATGATTCTGTGACACATCAAAGGTAAATACTACGGAGATATATGAAAAAGTGGGCATGACTACGTTTGTTCTAGAAATGATTTAAAATCTAATCTTTCTAACAAATTTTCATTTTTCAGAAATTTGGATTATTCCTAGTTGAAAGAGAAAGAGGAAAGTAGTGTTTTTTTAGAGGACCGATAGGATGATATTACTCAGTTGCTTCCCATACATCAAGGATGGCATTACACTTACATAGGTAGGATGACCTAAGATGTCCTTTGGAGTTCAAATTTCCCAGAGGAAAGTTATTGATCATACAAACATCTCCAAGCCATATATCTCTAGCTCTGGAAGATCAGGAGGAACACTGAAAATAAGGATATTGAATAATAAAGGGTATGGGTGTAAAGGGATATAAATTATATATCTGTTCTGCAGTATCTTTCTTACTTCCACATCTCCTTGAATCTAACTTTCTTATTAGTTAAGCACACCCGAAAAGCTAGAATTTACTGATAAGAGACAATAGACACAGTGATTTAGGCTATTGGAGAATGTCCCAAGGTATGTGAGGAAGATGATATGCTATAAAAGATGATATGCTATAAAAGTGAGAGAAAACAGCTTAATTGAGCATGAAAAATAGCCATGCTGAGAGAGTGGCAGTGCTTCAGAAATGCATGCATATAACAGAAGATTGTTCTAGGCCAGTTCAGCCTACCCTGCATAAAATTACCCACTGATATTTTTTTCATTCTATCTTACATAATGTTCACTGTGAAGTGCAGCCAAATAAGATACAGTTAAAAGCTTCAGCAGACAAAACAGAGAAGAAATAAGCATATCTTGCTAACACGCATGTTCTTGCCAGTAAAGCTAGGTGGGACTCGGATCCCAAGGAAAATTCTGAAATGGATTATATTAAAGATCTGAGTATGTGTTCATTCATTTTGACCACTTATTATAATTATGCTGATCTATATTAAGTATGTACTAATAAAATAAAATCCTTATTTTTATTTGATGGAACTTTGATCATTCTGTTTTCTGTAAATCAAAGAAAATCACATTTGCTAAATAGAACTGGGAGAGCCTTTTGAAATGCTTCCAGATGTGGGCATTGTGTGCTGGCCTTTTGCTGAAAAAACACTTCCTTGAGAATTCTGAAATTGTGTCTTAACTGAAGGATTCTTGAACTGGATTCAAGAAATGTGCTTATCTTTTTTTAGGAATTTAAATGAAATGAAGATTTTCTTGTGCGTTGTGTCAGCCCAGTGTGACCATAAAGAAGGAAAAGGATACCAGGGCAGAGAGGTGTTTAGAGGGTTAAATAAGGCAGATCTATGAAGGACTTGTACTCCAAACAGTGTGGGGAGCCCTGAGAATGGCATATGCAAAGGATTCATTGCTGAATATGTGAGTCTGGTGAAGTTGGATACCCAAGAGGGACTCCGTTTGTGTATCCTAAAGGGCCTCTTTTATCTATTCAAGCTATTTCCTTATCTCAGGTATGCCAAACTTGAGTAGTTACTGGCTGGGAATCAGTTAGATATTGTTGACAAACAGAGCATTCACATCCGGTCCTAATGGGTTTCGGTGACTGCATAGAGAACACACTGGGGTTTGCTATCGTATACTCTGCCAGTCCTCAGCTCCTCGTCAGCATCCAGCTAATGCTTCCTCTTTCTATGTGTGATGAAAAGAAAAGGTCTTGAGGAGCAGAATGCCATCATCTGAAGTCATCAAAATCTAAAAAGAAAATCATTTTCCCCTTCAGTTGGGTCTCCATGAGCTAGTTACCAAGTTATCATAAGAAAAGAAGTGGTTGTTTTATAGAATTTGAGCATTTTAGTTATTACTGGTTGAGATTTTATAAATATATATGTATACAATTACAATCATCACAGTTACTCAAAACTTTCTAATAAAATGTTTGAAGTCATTGCTGATGGCTCTTTTTGTTTAAAAGTATAAGGAATTCATCTTGAGAATCTAATTTTAAAATTTCCAAATAGCTTGCTATCATATTGCTGTCTAAATACTGTTCATGTTTGTAGTCATAAGGGAATAGCTATTTTATAGATTTTGGATTATGTGGAGGTGAATTGTAAAGGATACTCCTTCATTTGCTTCTTATCCAAACCTCTAGAGGAATTCTAGTTAAAGCAGTAGCTGAAAAGAGGTTTCCTTGTTATTAATCAACCTATTTGCTATATATTATCTGCAGTAATAAAAGCAAAGTTCAAAAGCTCTGAGTCCCTCTTGAAATTAAAGTACACCATTAGCCTTAGCCCCTTAGCCTTAGCCTTCCTGGGATCTCTAAAAATAAGTGCCCTCTTTGGATGTCTTTAGTAGACAATCCATTGTCACTTGCAGGTACTGAGCCTGAAATAAAACTACTGTGCATGAAACAAAGAAAACTTTGCAGGAAAGTAATACAGAAATACTGCATCTGTTTATGAGAGAAATAAAATAAAATAAAATAAAATAAAATAAAATAAAATAAAATAAAATAAAATAAAATAAAATAAATAAAGTAAAACTGTCGCCTTGTAATTTTAGAATTTGCATATTAATGCAACTTCTTCCATCCTTGAATACTAACATCCTAATATTCTATGAATGTTAATATAACTTTCTGCTTCCCTGTGTTTAAAATCCATTTGTTCTTTCTTGAATATTATGTGGAAAATTCCATCTCAGGTTCTTGAACTTCTTGTCTGTACCCAGCTTCTTATAAAGCAGTGTCAGATGGCAATTTTGGGGATGGAGCCATCAGCCTTCCTTTCTTTTGCTGTCCTGCTGTTGAGTTGCCTTAAGTTCCATTACTTAAATTGAAGTCATCTGCAACAGTTCTCAGGAACAACACCAAGATGTGTTATTTGATACACAGCATATAATCTTCAGTGAAAAGGCAACGTGCAACATATTCCCATATGCCTTTCACTGATTCCATTTGACATGATTAACTGATTTGCTGTAGTGAATTTACAAACTTTTTTTCCAAGCTTGAGGTCAATTTATGATTAGCCATGGAACATGCACTAATGGGCTGTCAAAGGCTGACCCTGTGTTAGAATAAGGAAAAAGTTCCGACTTCTCTGTTGATAGTGCAAAAGCAGCAATCAGTGCCTCCAATAGGATTTTCCAGCAAACCAGACATTGCTATGACCCAGCTCACCTCCATGCACTGGCAAAGATACCTGGAGCTATACTGATTCAACAGCAGAGGCTGTCCAGTGCATTCTCTTTGTGCTTTGGTTTTGCTATACCTTCTAAAGATATAACAGCTCTAGGCATTATTATTTGGATTATATTATGTGACCCTTCCTTCCATGTAGAGTACCAGGCCTTTAATGACTGAAGCAGATGTCATTATTTGAGGCCCAGTTGTTGACTTTAATTCTCTTATTTCAAGATAATGTAAAAAGACACGAAAATGAAATGCATCTATATATTGTGATTATTTTTAATTATTCTGTAATAAAATAGGAAAAGATTTCTCTCCCAGCTTTTAGAGAAAACACTAAATGTATTTTAGACACACAATTATTCCTGCATGTTTCCAAAATATTCACATTCCTTAATTCACTGTATGCCTGACTGCATATGCAAAAGACTTTTAGTTATATTTCCTACCTAGAGCTCAAAATTCTCAGGAAATTCTAGCCCAAAATAGCTAGAAATTTTTCAGTAAAATTGCCATTCAGTTCCAGGAACAAAGATTCTGACATCTGGACTATGTGTTCACTTGTACCAGAAACAATTGCCCTTTGAGTCTGTTAAAGCTGAAATGTTATTTCCAATATATGCAGTTCATTTGACTTCTTCTGCAGAGATATTTTTTGTCTAATCATCAGGCCCCCGTACTCGGAGTTATTTATGTGCCTACTTTGAGAGTAAACTATTGTTGGTTGTATCTCTGATTCTTTTAGATGGCATTCTGTTCTCAAAATATGCACATAAATTGCTTGGACAGAAGAAATGCTTAGATCATTAAATTCTTAAACAAGACATGTTCCTATTATTTTTTGGAAGACTCCAAGGGAAAAATTTCAGAGGCATTGAGGAACCTTTCAAATGTGACTTGTACATCTAATTCATGTATAAGTGTTCTCATTAATCATTCCCCTTTCATAAATTACTGCCTGCGATTAAAATCTTCCAGATTTTTGTAAGAAATTAAAATATATAAAAGGACCTTTATATTTGTGATTTTGAAAACATTAAATTTTTTTGCAATGAAATTCTGAGACTAGTTCTGTTTTGTTGGCAGAGAAATGTCTCAGAACCTGGATCCTTAGTAGCCATGGTAAGGAATAGCAATAGTAAGAACCAGCCACAGGAAGCAGTAACTTTGCAGCATGAGAACAGCAGAGAAAGTGGAGGAGGTTGCTGTATATAAAACAAAGCCTCAGCATAGGGGTGTAACAGTGAAGAAAACCAAACAGAGTGTGCATATGAGTATTCTGAAAATATCTGCTTTGGTAGGGTTCCCTAAGTGGATAAAAATTAAAATGAGCCATATGGAAAAAAGAAATCTGTACCAAAATTTCTGTGGAAGCTATTTCAGTTTGCGAGTCTTAAATCACTTCTTTGAAAAAAAAATCACCTTCTATATCCATCATGCATCCAACTGTAAGCTAATTTTCTTAGAAGTCTGGTAGCAACATGAAGGAGCTTTAGAAAACATGCATGACAAATCATGAGAATGCTGAAATTTAGCAGGAAAATACAGCATAGCGCCCACGCAACGCCACATAACCAACCATCTTAAAAAATCACATTAACAACCAATACATGTATCGAGCAAGATAACAGATCACCACATAAGGCCCATAGAATGAACAGATTAGAGCAAATATGCAAAATGAAACTGGCATTCAAGATTTTGTACACAGATTATTAGCTATGCTGACAGAACTGTGGCATGACAAATATTATGCCTTTTCCCAATGATTTCCGATGCTGTTTAAACTTACGCTAATTAAACAGTATTATGCTAATCTTCCTGATGTCACTAACAATCATCTCAATGTATTTCTGATATTCTCTCTGCTCACCTGAAAACTGGGAGAAATAATAAGCAAGTTATTTAGGCTGTGTCATCCTCCATGACTCTCTGCTTGCTTTGCCTCTGAGGTGCTGTCACATTGAACGCCAACTTCTGTAACTTTGATCAGGTCATGCTTGTGATATACCTTCTCTGACGCCAAACTCTGTAGTTTCCAGTAACTACCTGTGAAACCAGTAATCCATGTTTGCATGTTTGCCAGTGATGTATATTCTGTATGTCTTTTCAACATATCCCTATACGTGCTGGTATTCTCTCTTCATGCAAAGGCCAGCCCGAATTCCTTTCAACTAGGGGAAAAAGATACCATTAATGTAATGGGCGTTGAAGGAGGTGAAAAGCAACTGTTAACACAAGACAAGCAATGTGATTATCACAGTAAACTCATAAAGATAAGGGTCAGATCTGCAGATCATGAAAACATGGGTATTTCTACTATTTCAGTTGGGCATTTTTCTATTTGTGCCTTCTTCAGGCAACAAGGACTAAAAACTAGCCTTTTAGTCATATTTGTAATCTGTCCATCTCTTATGGTGTGTTATGTTCTTGCAAGTCAGAACCACAAAAGAAAACAAAGTAATATACATTGGATATTCAAAAACAGCTCATATTTAATTTTACTTTCAGTATGCATTACATCAGGTAACAGCTGGATAAAATGTTACCCTTGTGGTTCATAGCTTGAGTTGATATACAGGATGGCTTTTCCTCCCCAGAATAATGCCCTCAGACTGCCACTGACATATTTGACAATTCAAAGTTGTGACATCGTTTAGATAAATTAAAGAGATGTTTGAGGGAGATGAATTCAGTATATCTAGAGATGATAAGATCTGCCACAAAACTTCTATACTCCCTCTAAGAAGCATTCACAGTGAAATGAATGTCTAAATTGTTTTAAGAGGAAGAAGTGTCACTAGAGATACAATGGTTAATAGTGACTTGAAGAACTAAGCAGCAGTAAAGGAAAGAAGTTAAAAAAGAAATAATAAAATAAAACAAGTGTAACCATAGAAATTTGGTGGAAAAGTTGAAGCTCAGCATTTGTGAAAAGGCAGGCAAAATGCAGCAGGATCGGAAGGGAAAAAATATGGAGTGAATATGCATATCTGGCAGTAAAGACAGTAACCGAGTGTCATCAAATATTGGAGCCAAAAGAGAGCAATGCACTGGTCATGCAGTATGGCTCCAACCATGTCTCACACATTTATGCAATAGAAAAAAATGCATTGCCTAGTGATTTATTCCTGCAGAGATCCCCAGGGCTGCAAGCTTTCTGGTTTGTCTTTCACGGTTCATATCAGTGAACACTGTCAACTCAACAACACCTCATAATCCAGTTCCTCAGAATTTCTTTCATATGTATCTATGTTAATGACTCTTATCCAAGCAAGTAGTTCTAATTAGCAGAAGAAAACCATAAATATTTGACACGTTTCTCAGCTTTGTGCTGAATATTCCTTTCTTTCATTTTTAAAAAGACATGTATGGATGGATGGATATATTTATATTGGCAAAAATTTATGGGGCCAGGTTTGAAAGCACTTGATACACTTTAAAAAGCAAATCGAAAAGCCTCACTAAGCATGCTGAGGTAGTGGATATATATCTTTTACATTTTATTGCTCGTCTTTCACACATTAGGTATATTAGAAAACTGCACTGGAAAATACTTCTGTGAAATGGAGATTAGCATCATAAGAAAGGTTATTTTGAGAATCTTGGATGATTGAATAAATCAGGAAGGACATGGTTAGCATCTGGGAATTAAAATAATTCAGGAAAGTATTGCAACAAAGTGCTCAATGTTTATCAAATATTTTTCATTTAGAGTTAACTTGAGACATCTGTATAATATAATCAGATCTTTAAATTTGCTGTTCATCATGCACTGATATGCCAACTTATTCAACATACAGGTAGTGGAACGAATGTACTTTGTTATTAAGGGAACAGTATCCTTGCTTTTATATAATAACAACAAAAACAACAATGAATCCCCAAAGCACAGGATTTTTTAAAAATTTCTGATACCATGTAGTGCATTCAGCTGGCTGCATCAGGTCATGTTGTACAAAGCTATCAGATTCAAAAGCTATTTTTGAACACTCACTGCCAGTGGGTTATTACCTACAAGCAGTGAGTCTTTTACTGTTATCCATGGGAAGAAGTCAGCAGCAGGTGTTCTGCTGCCAGCATCTCTCTGCTTTAGAATTTATGGGATTCTTTCTTTTTCTAGGAAAGCTTTCGTTAAATGCTATTACAGCCATCTATGCATAGTCAAAAGCCATAGATTGCAAAATAAAAGAAGAAAAGAATTTCTTTTCCCTGCAGATTGTGAACAAATAGAATATATTATCCTAATGCTTATTTCAGAGAAGAATGATGTCTTGCATGGTATCATTTATGCTTATAAGAAAGAATGGATCTATGATAAGACAAGCTGTTCATTAGAATGCCACTGGCAATAACAGCAAGACATACATAACTAGATGTTCCTGCTAGTCTTAAAGATATTCTGTATTCAAAAACAACCCTTAGGATACCCTTTCAATAAGTTTCAAACTTTTTTGCCTAAGGAAGTGTAGGTATCCTGTACAATAAATTTATCCTCTATTCTATAGATTTTGATGTTCAGAAATTTATCTCAGGAACACCCTGCACACAGAAATCAAACTAATTATTCTGGTGCATATCTTTCTGCCTTCATAAATTTTATCCATGTCCATTGCTATTTATCTAAAAAGAAAAAAGAAATGGTACTTTATTTTTGTTCTACCACCACACCTAGCTCCTGTTTTAGATTTGCATTACATTTATTAATTTTGTCTAACTGAATGGCATCAAGTTATTCCATCATAGCAATAAAATTTAATTCATTATCACAAACAAAATTGATAATTCTTTGTTAGCGGTTTAGAATAAGTATGAAATTTAATTAAACGAATCAATTGATTTCATGATAATAGAAAATAAATTTAGGAAAATTAAGCTGTAATGAAATTTTGTTGTAATATGAATTATGGAGTGGATATTTATTTGCCTTAGAGTTTTGCTAAAAGTTAAAAATAATTCATTTTTAGAGGAACACCAATAAAAATAACATAAATAGTTACAGTTTCAAAAAAGCATGTAATTTTTTTACATATAAAACAGTTTCCTGCAATAAAGATATCCATAGATGAACTATACAAAAAGACAGTGAACATAATTATAAATTCTATATTAATGCTTATGTCCTGGACATACATATGACCTTTCGAACAGGAATCTTGCTCTGCCTCTACTTTCAGTTGAATGGAAATGAGACATGCTGATCTCAAAACCATAGAACTGCACTGCCAAGGAACCACAGAAATAGTAGTGATATGGATAAAAAATGCTTTCTTTCACCTTCCGCGTGCTTCTGTTTTATGTCTGAGTTTTGTCGGGAGCTCCTGTTTCATTCATGAAGCCCTCCTGCCACCTTTGCTTACTCCATACACAGACAAACTGTTCTTGAGCTTGGAGATTGATTGGAGATTGATAATTAACCTCACTAGGACCATGTGCCCCTGAGATGCTTCTGAGCAGATCCCTAATCAGATCCCTAGTCTGATCCCTAATCAGAATTTTCTTACGAAGTCTGGGGCTTAGATCCTTCTTTTTCTCTTGTCCTCTCTTCTCAGGATCCCGAGTATCCTATCTCATGGTTGCTAAAGCCAAAGTTGCTCCTATATTCACATTCCCAGCCCGTTCTTCCTTATTGACAAATATCAGGTCCGACAGAGCATCTGTCCTCATCATCTCCCTCACCACCTGTGTCTGGAAGTTACCATCGATGCACTCCAGAAGTATTCTGTGTAGAGAAAGTATCATAAAGAAGTGAATCATCAAAAGCACAACTTGAGAAAAAAATATATATATATTATATATAATATATATACATTATATATGTATATATATATATAAAATAACTTAGATGTGAGCTGTTTCTCATTTTGCACTGGACAATATCACAGCATAAGAAATACAATTTTCCAGCAAGTTATGAGGCATAAAACTGTATAAATACACCAAGGACTCTTAATATTCTCAGTGAATGCTTCATATTGAACTTTATGGTAATAAAAAGAATTCAAAAGCTGCCTGTGTGAAATTACTAAGAAGTTCAAGAGGAAAGAAGGCAGTCACTTTCTCTCTTGGACCTAATGCCAGGCCAGTTATGTTCATCCAATTAGTCATACAGGCATAATCCTACACAGAAGTGGTTGGAAACACAATGTTTTGCCTAACACAGCTTTTGTCGGCCCAAATTCCAGTCTGAGATACACCAGTTTGAGAGTCTTCAGGAAGTCTGGTCTGTTTTCTTTCTGTAAGAGGTGTGAATCATATGAAGTGTTGTTTATGGCACAAAATTACAAGGTTATTCTCAAATATACATATTCCAAGAAAAACAAAAATATTCTATTAAAATAGCTATGTTAAAGTAAATTTGAGTACTGTTCAGCACAGTAACTTATTACAGAGTAGCAATAATGTTGTTTGTAATACAGATTATTTTAGATATATCTATAACTTGTGAAGTGTTTTATATGAATTACTATGGACCTAAATTAGGTGGACAAATTTTCTTTGAGTGATTCAACCTCTGTATAAAATTACTGGTTTCTTATAATCCTAGTTCATCCATTTCTACTAAAAAGGATATTTTCATTCCAAGAAATCTACTAGTGACCTAAGATAAGTCTACCATTAACAACTTTGTATTTTGTTTCAACTAGCTACAACCAAGTTCAGGATGTTTAAAAAACTAATAAAAATCATAAATGTTATAGCAAATATCAGCATTTGGGCAGGATGGATGATTAAACTACTATTTGGCAAATTAATAGGAAGAGAGGCATTCTTATATTTACTTTACTATTTCCACTAAATCCCGCAAAAATCTGTGTTTTGAGTTCCAAAGCAAGTAGCTTTGTCTTAAGATAGGTCAGACCAAATAGTCCATCTAGCCCAGTGTCCTTTAATGTAAAAGTCCAGAAACATATACATAAGGAAAATTATAAGAAACTGTGTAAATCTAGAGTGATCATGGTCCTGTATATTCTTCTAAAAAACAGTAATTTGCTAACTCCCTAGTGAGCTGTCTATCAAGAGCCATCATATACCAATTCTAGGCAAACTTCTTTCTTTCTTAACTGGCATGACTTTTATCCATTAACACATAAATCTTGAAGGTAAATGTTACTTCAAGGTAAATGAGTCATCTCAGAGTTCTACTCTGCATCAAGCATTTTTCGTATGTATACTTTCCCAGATTATCCTCACAGGTGTAACGTCTTATACTTTCAGCAGGAAATGATTAGGATTTTAATGGTCCTAAAGGAATGCCTATCATGGTCTTAAACTTGCCTCTGAAAAAAAAAATGTCTTATGCACAGATCAGCTTTATATTTGTAGCAAAAAGTTCCATTTGTTGGAGGAACAAAAGGAGCAAAGCTGTCAATTTTGACTCAGGCACTTAGTCAAACTTTTGGATATACTTCTGTAAGGCTGATGAATGCCGAAGAAAAATAACCCAGCTAAATTGGAAGTAGAAGTGAGAGGCCTTCAGACAATGTATTTTTTGGTGACTGGGCTTGAAAATGACCAAGATTCATCAACTGTTGGATCAAGCCAAACCTGAAAGAACTCCTTTAAGTTTCTAGAGTCCAAAAGCTAAACTGCTCTGTCAATCACAGCGTGGTTTTAGACAATCAGGTAGAAGATAAAGAGGTAATTAACTTAAACAAATGAGCTACTTCTGAACAATACTAAAAATTTAAATTGTCCATACAGTGGATACTAGCATTTAAAGCTGCTAAGATACATGTGTATAGGGGATAAACGGTTCTATAGTAAAATAAATCAAATTGACTACTTCATAAATAATTTCTTTGTATTGGACAAATGGCTCTTGGCATTTGGATGACTGAAATATCAATAGATGGATAGAACAAGCACATAATCCAAATCATGACAAATGTGATAAAGATATAAATATATTCAATACCTGAGAACAAATATATACTGTGAACTGAACAGTGTCATATAATCCAATTCATGTCAGATGGAAAACTAGCTCTTATTACAATCCACAAAAATTCTTGGTCACTGTTGTTTTGTTTTTTTGTTCAACTATTTCTTGTTTTACAGTATTGCATATTGGTGAGCAATACAAATAATATAATATCACAGAATCTTATCTGATTAATAATAATAGCATTCGTTATTATTATTGATGGATGATTCACAGCATTGTGAATAGGTAAGAAGTTAAAAATAAAAGCTTGCTTAAAAATAAAAATATTCTCAGATTTATAACAATGTAGTATACTTGTTACTATGATACCAAGATGGTCAAAAATATTTCCTCTAGGTTGTTTGCATTTCTAATAGGAAATTTGATGTGTGAGATTTCAATAACCTTTTTATTGCAAGTGTTTTTATGGCGAAGGCAAGACAGGAATCAATAATAATATCTAACAAATTCTTCAAAATGCTCTAATAAGCTCTACAAAGCTAAAATACATCTAGTTACAGATGTGTGAAATACGAAATCACTGGGAAAAAAATCATGGGTTTAGATTCATTACAAATTAAGGAAATATTCTCTCATAACAAAAAGGAGTGGAAGGATAAGGATACAAAAGTAATATGGACAAGAAGAGAGAAAATAAAAGCAAATGGGAAAAGGGAAGAAACAGGAAAATGAAAGAAAGAAGAAAATGGAGAAGGAAGGGAAAAAGGTAAGTGAAGAGATTTCTTGAAATTAACTCAAATTTAAGTGTTTGATCCCTTGCTTATTGGTTACATAACCAAATGTAAAATGAGCCGCTCTTCTGAATACGGGTTGACCAAGCCACAAATATCTATCTGAGACAGAATCACGAATAATACTTATAGAAGTCACAGTTCTTATTTGTGATCCTTATTTGCTCTGCAGGTTTTTCTCAGGATTTCAAAGTCTTACTAATGATTTTCTGAAGCTAATTTTGTTAAAATCATTGATAGGTTTGGTTTATAGATATATGTGGCTATACATATATATCCGTATCCTCATTTTCTATGTGTCTGTGTAGATATAGGGATTAAACATCTAAAAAAGAAAAAAGATTATTTTATTATGTATTATATTATATTTTATTTACAAGGCTAAATTTTCAGATTTTAAAGAAAAGCTTTTTTTGTCGTTATAATGCTGTTACACCAATAGGAACACATAGATCATAGTGAATGTTTATTTTTTCATAATCAATAAGAATAGAAAAACCTTGCCCTGCCAAGAAACTTTATAATTACAGTTTTAGTGATAATCAGAAACTCACAACCTGTAACTCAGCTTCAAATCTCAGATAAAAATAATCTTTACCGCTTTTGTTTGGACTAGAAAATAGGCAGCACCTAAACCTCATGTGTCTAATATGTTGTAGGATAGAAGAAGGAATCAAAATAGCTCTTTCATTTGCTATTGGTACAATGCTCTCCTACATAGTCTCCTTTCTGCTATAAATCATTATTTGTTTTGTCCATGACACTTTTCATGATGCAAGGGAAAAGTGAGTATTATAAAACAATACATCACTGAACTCTTTGAGCGAATTTTCTTTTTTCAAAGTCATCAAATTAATACTTGCCAAGCTTCCTGAAATGGAATTGCATGTGATCCTTAATATTATTTACATCTGTCACCCCACTAAACCCTTTAATATGTTGCTTGAAAATTCTGACTGCATAGAACTGTGATATTAGTGATATTATGTGCTATAATTCAACAACTCTGATTCCTTAATCAATTACTTTAGTGTCTGCTTTTTTAGTTTTCTTTTATGTTCTGAGTGTAATATTCTGATAGCAATGTTGGCAACTTAATCAGCAACTTAAGGTTGGATAACATAAGTTCTGCCAAGAGACTTGCAGTCCACAGGTCTTGTGTGAAGTCTGCCTCCATTTACTTTATTTTTATTTTTTCTTGTTTTCTGATGGTTTAGGTGCTAGCAAAATCACAGTCTGATCAATTTCTGTTTTCCCATTATTTTTATTTTGTATATCTGAAAAATAGTCCATGGGCTTCTCTTTACAAGGTCTCACAAGATAAGACGCAATGGGAACAAATTACTTCAGGAGAAACTTCACCTGGAAGTACAACAAACAACAACAAAAAATCACCATGATAAACATCAGATTGCCCAGAGAAGTGGTAATACCCAGGACTTGAATTGACAGAACTGGATATTGTCCAGAGTCCCTTTCAACCTAGATTTTCTATGTTTTTGGTTCTGCATCATAACACTAACACATCTTTCTTTCTCGTCTTCACTTGGCTTATTCTATCTAAGTCAGAATTTGTGGAAGACATAAGTGCTATGATTTAATTAGATGTTTCTCAAACTAAGTTCATTAGAATTGTAAAAGGGGTGAAATACCTCTAATAATTCCACTCTCTACACAAACAATCTTACTGGATGTTTTGATGGCGCTATACTTTGCACATTCTGTGCCACTTCCTATCCTTCCTTGGTGCTTAATTAAATCCAGCAAGATATACAAATTCTATATAATAAACTGAGTGTATTTGTCTTTTTGTTTAACAAAACAGCCATGAAGCTTAATATCGACTTCATTATGAACCCTCGAGTTTTAAAGTGACCTAAATTACATATTTAAAATTACCAGTATACTTAAAAAATAAGTTCTAGAATTACCAATGAAAACATGACTTTCTTTTCAAATGAACAATTGCTGTAATTCCCAAGATGATGGCAGAGCTTATTTTCCACTGTTCAGTTGTACATCAGTTTACCAGTAAAATTTTTGACAGTAACATCTATAAACACACTCCACTGATAACCCACTATATGTACAAGGAAAAAATATTCATATCAGAGATATAACTAAAGAAGGATAGATAATGTTTGGTTATTATTTATTTCACATTGCTTAAATATACTATGCAATATTAACTATACAGACAGAATGTAATCATTCCACCATGTTTATCAAAAGTCTAATAATTTTTATCAATTCCGCAAGTCCTGGACTTTAAAAAAAAAAAAAAAATTATTACACAGACAGTATTCTTTTAGCACAGTATCATGAGCTTTTTTGAACTATTTAATTTTTGCTACACCACTGCTAAAATTTATTTTCATAAATGTTCAAAGAACTCTTTTCTTAATAGAATACTGAAAAAAAGTAATGAAGTTCTTGCAAATTTTATTGAATGATGGAAAACTATCAAAACCAACATGAGAAACAGAGCCAAGGCTATACCTTGTCAGAGAGAGAATTTCTGAAAGAAAATAACAGCAGGCATGTTCTTGCTTATTTTCAGGCCATACAGGAGATAGCATATTTTAATCAACCTATAGTGGAAATATTTTTGCAAACCATTGACTTTAGGAAAAACCCTGAAATGTCATCCATGCTTTCTTATCAAATTATGAAGTGGATTTGCACACAAACCCTGGCTGAGCCACAGACTGTTACAGCCATGATATTCTGAAAGTAAAAATAGCTCACTAGCACAGATGTGGGCCATTGTATGTTAGTTCCAAGTGCTTTGGGGCATGCTTAATTTATTATATATATATACGAAGAGGTCCTTCAGATATATATTACTGTATGCAATCTTTGACAATTTTGCCATTTTTTATTTATATTGCAGTAACCTAGCCACAGCAAAACATTGGAATGAGAAAATTTTGGAAAATTAAATAAAGAATATTGTATAGATATGGAGCACAACATTATTTATGACAGTATTCTGACTCGCTGCTCTCCTGCAGATCTCCATTGCACATTTCAGCCTCTTGGCTTTCAAATAGATATTTGAAGAGAATGAACACCGAAACCAAGAAAAGTACTTATAAATCCAGCGTGTGTATCTAGCAGTTGCATATCTACGTACATAAATGTATGCAGTACATGTAAGTGTACAGTTGAGTGTATTGAGCTTTTGATCCCTTTTCTTCCTCCTCATTCTGTTCATCAATCCCCTCTCCTAGCATAGTTTGTCTCTTTCCCTCAACACTTTAAGGGACTCAATACGCATTCAAGAATATAATTTCTTCCTGCGAAGTTTGCACATGACACTCAGTCTTCTACTAATAGTTCTGGTGAATGTAGGTCTGTCCTAATTATAATAATAACACGTAATGAGATCTGAGACTTTACATAAATAAGGCTCAGTTACTACCATGTTGATAGCTACTGAGCTGCAAGCTCATGACTTGCAGGACAGTATTTCTTCACAGGATCAAGATTCAGAAGATTACCTTGATGAAGCAGCAAGATGTGAGATGATGGTAACCAAAAGCAGGATACCCGACACACAATGCACAGGAGGTGACAAAAACTCTGAGGTTGAACCAAGGACTGAAAGGCTAATCCTTCTCTGTGGCAGAGTGCTGTGTGCAATGTTTATTCAGTGTTACCTAGTAGTAATAATAATGTTTTATTTATAGTCTCTTCTGATCCAGTATCATGTTTGTTTCTTTTTTTATGGTTGAATATCAGGCATGAAGCTTTAGGGATTTTTGTACAATAGCTCCCAAATCATTTTTCTGGTCAGTATGTAGTATTTTTTTCTTTTAATACTCTTCCTTCTCTTTGTTATACAAACTATTAATCTGCATTTATTTTTATCAAACTGTATTTGGTATCTGCTGTTCTTTACTTCTATCTGAGAAGATACCCTAAGGATACTTTTTATATCCTTTCCTTTTTTGATAATGTGTATTCACTTCTCTACTTACCAGTTACCTTCCTACTATTTTTGAATGTGTTTTTGAGCTGTTGGTCAGTCTTCTTTTTTTCCCATAGAAAAAATACAGAACAAATAAAAATTTTCTGTTATGTCCCACCAATCTTTAATCTGCCTTCTCCTATCATCCACAGTGTGGATTGCTGTGGAACATGAAGTGTGCTACAGCAGATGCTGAAAACACTTTGATCAGAGTACTTTCACTACGTGACTTTCACTGAGCACATATCTGTCCTCATTCCTTCTGACACTGTTTTTACATTCCTCCATGCTTTGCTCCCCCACCGTCACTTTTTCTTACTGTTTTTTCCTCCATAACTAAAAATTTCCACATTGATTGGACTTCTGTACTCCTTAGACCAAGAAATCTCTTTTTTTCTCTTAATTTTATTGTTATTGAACATAGAAAGTAAACTGAAATCTGAGTGGGTGAGTGTTTTATGTTTCTGTTTCTTTCTGCCATCTTGTCATGCATTGCATACCATATTTGGTAGCATAAACATCTCCTTCTTTCCCCTCTTCTTAATGTTCTAAAAAATCTCAAAGACCTTAAAATATTTTGAACCTAGGTTTAGAGCAGCTCTGTCAAAGGTAAAGCAGTGGCATTTTGTAGACGATGACTGCCTCTTAGCACCCTTTCCACGGGAAGTTCAAAGGGAATGAATGATTTATTATCTTAAGACTGGGCAAAGTGTTCATGAAAAATATATAGAGACCTAGATTCTAGCTGAAGTTGACTTAAGCAATGAACTTGAGATGTGCCAGTTATAAATATCTGACTTGACTTACACCCAGATACTGTATGTTTTTCTCATCATTGGCTTTGTTTTAACTTAGAGAATCGTTTAGAAGAGATTTTCAGATTTTTAAAAAATAAGCAGGATTTCTTTTGCTGTTCAAGGAACTTGAAGAAACATGAGGTGTCCTTTTTAAATAATGTAATAGGAGGCAGCAATGCATCATAACTGCATCTGTGCAATGCATCTCAAGTGATACGGCAAACACTGCTGCTTCAATTAGGAACTGGATGATGTTATAGAACACTCATCCAAATATTCTTGTATTTGAAACTTTTTACATTAAAGCTTGAAAAAAAATTTAATGCCATTCTTGGCTTAAAAGCACAGGTTTGCGGTGAAACCAAGGAGTACCAGAGGATAAAATGTGTAGTGGGGTGTAGCAGTATGACATCAGTCCACCTGAGTTCTTCTGCTTGATGATTCTGTTTACAACTCGGCTGTTCAGTTAGTGTCTGCAAGGTATTTCCAATCCTGCCATCTGCACGCAATACAGAGAGGGGGTTAGAGGTGTTAAGAGATTGAAGTGAGGGTAGAAGACAATTGACAACTGACACCGAGTAAATAAAGCAAATTTGGCTGCAGCAGTCATAAGGCTGTGGTCAGGCTGTTTACACAGACACAACACTTCTTTTCTTCATAGGAGTGGAAAGTATTAAAGGCCACTTTCACTGCGAGCGTTGAGGGGACAGGCAAGAGGAACTACTTGTCCTTGATATCCCCTATGGTCACAGTAATGGCTCTTGCAACTCCAGTATCCTCTTGAGCTTGGCTGAGATGAGCTGAGAGAGCTTGGCTTGAGATGAGTCTCCCCATCCTTACAAATTCTCTTTCCTCAGACACTTATTTGCCATGCCTCACAGGATGCCACAGTTCAAAGCAATATAAAAAAATCAGAGCAATTAGCAATGATTGTTTGATTATTAAAGCAAGGGGACAAATCAAAGACAATGCAGAACAGAACACATTTAATAAACAATTATTCCTTGAATTACAATCTCTTTTTTACGTCTCTCTGTGGAGAGCTTTTGAGAAACATCACATCTTTGAGAGTTGCTCTAAACTTAGTAAGGCCTAAAATATCTTATTCACACACACAGAAAAAGTGAGCCTTATCTTTGGCTTTCATATGCAAATAAAGCAGTTAATTGTGCAGAACATACTGATGCTTTCATAGGCTATAAAAAGCAGTGCTGTCCCTTCAGCATTGCTCAGGTTGGGTCAGGAACTAGAAGGAAGGATCCTACTCTGTAGGGGCAGCTACAGCACCAGCAGTCAGAGGAACGAGCCACAGGAAGGACGAAGGGAAAGGCCCTCAGTAACAGCAGCACTAGTTGCAGGAAACAAAAATACTTGGCAGTGAGGGGCACATGGTTCAAGACACTTCTGCACAACCGTGGTAAAATTGAGTGAGATTGTTCAGAAGGAGTAGGCTGAAAAAAAGATGAGAAACTAATGGTCTGGTTGCTAAAAACTTGAGAATGAGAGCAAAGAAAGCTGCATTTATGTTCCAGGAAATTTTAAATCACGCTCTCCCAATATCATCAAAAGTCTTCATCTGAAGTCTTGCCTTGGCTTTAAATGTGCTTCTGTTATCTTCTTACTAGCTTAGTATCACCATCTGTTGTCTTGTTAACAGTTTCAGAGCATGGATAATCTGTGTGTACCAGGGTATTTTCCTCAAATTAAGAGCTCTAACATTTTTGTCTTTATGCCTAGAAATTCCTGGAATATTTTAAAATATGAACTCCTTCTTTTCTTGACTTTTTAAGAAATTCCCTCACTTTGTTATCAAAGGCCAATAGATTATGAGATTCTCTTTTGAATAAGTCCAAGCTTCAGTATTCTATTAAACAATCTTTTTCTTTCACTTTTCGATATAAGACTTTAAAATTAATAGTTCTTTAAAAATAAACTTCACTTCATAGTCATGTCATGTTTTAATAGTCAGATATTAGCAAAAGTTATATTAATATACTAAATAAGCAATTGCAATAAATTGCTACACTGGGCAGAACACAATCTCCTGAGTTTCTCAGAGATTCCTATTACAGATATGACAAGGAATTACTTGTGTTCAAGTCCCTATTAGCATGAAACATTAGGAGTTAGGGGTCTTGGCCCTAAATATCACGGCTTGACCTGTCAAATCCTTATCCAATCTATCGTAATATCTAATGTTCTCAGCTCTGTGGCAAGATTCTCAGAGCCAAAACCCCAAAAGCCTAAGTAGACTAAGATAATTCTGCCTGATATTCAGAAAAAGGAAAAGGAAAAGGAAAAGGAAAAGGAAAAGGAAAAGGAAAAGGAAAAGAAAGGAAAGGAAAGGAAAGGAAAGGAAAGGAAAGGAAAGGAAAGGAAAGGAAAGGAAAGGAAAGGAAAGGAAAGGAAAGGAAAATAGGAGGGGAAATAAGATATTTTGAATAAAATATTCAGGAATCAAGAAAACTCAAAAACTCTTTATGAGGAAATTCATTTAATCAGAAGATTTCTGCATAGCTCAATGATTTAAGAAATAATCAAGGAAACCCGACTGATATAATGCTCAAATAATCAACATTTTCCATAAAATATTTCCTATCATCCATGTTTCACTTAAAGTCTGGAGGTTTAAAGTTCTGAAAAAAGTAATATAAATTAATGCCATTATGAATGTTTTAATGGTTTGAACTGATACTTCATTTCTGAAAAAGAAGTAAGAAGCCTACTTTTGCAACACTTCTTTATGTATTTTGATCATCTCTTATGCAGCCTCCTCTTTGAAGTACCTCGAACAGGGGCTCTTATTTACATTTCAAGTCAGGACTGTTCTGTAACATAAATATCTTATAAATATAAAAGGTTTCCACACCATACTTCCTCCAGGGGTAAGATCATATTAATATCAACTAGTAGGCTTACAAAATCCATCTTGCTTTTTGTAAGACTATTGATTGTTACTCCAGGAAACAAGTGTCTTTCTTTGAATTTACAACATACTGCTATGAATTTATCTGTATCTTAACGCTAAAGAAATATATTACTTATTTGAGGAAAAAAAAAGGAATAGTGAGTTTTAAAATATTTCTGAAAAAAAATTATAAGAAGTTAACCAAGGTAATTTATGTTATTTCTTAGAAACTGTGAGCACATTAGATGTAATGAATATTATTTTAAAACCAAAAAGTGTTATCCTTCCTAATACTGTTTTCATGCAGCTAACAAATTGCAGAAACCTACAAAAATTTTGCTTGTAATCAATTATTTCATAGATACATGCTATTTGATTTGAACCTAGGGTAAGTACATCATTTCTAGGTAGGTCTAACAGTTTTTACCGATGTTTTTACTGTCTTCCCTCCTGATGAGGTCACACCCTTCAGTACTGTGTGCAACCCACAGATGATAGACTAATTTAATTAGAAGGTTCTTTAAGATACACCCAAAAAAGTAATTAATGTAATTAATGTTTTTTTTTACTCCAGCAGAACAGCCTTTTTGCTGATGCTGTGTAACTTATTTGCTCCCAAATGCACATCTCTGCATATATAATCTAGGATAAAAGATATCACAATCAGTAAAAGAAGAATGCAGCATTAACCTTTTTCTTAGCCTATTGCTAGGCACGCAGTAAGGCTTTGCTGCAAGACACAAAACATAGAGGTTTTGATGTTGTTCTCATGCCTAATAGTATGAGAACCACAGATGAGCTCTAGTGATTTACATTTCAGCCTGACAAGCAAAAGATCCTGTTTAAAGTGAAAATCTTTCATAGTAGAATAATAAACAACAGATTTCCATTTCTTCCAAGTATTCCCACAGGTACTCCATACATGTTATTATTTTTCAGCCTGCTTGTATTTTGAGTATATATGAAGTTAGTAAGGTCTGTCAATACCAAAAAGGCCAGCAAGTGAAATCATTATCGTCATCGCCTTATATGTATTTCAATAACTTAAGAAGCTAACAGTATCTCATTCATGTGTATTACTCTCAAGATCAACAGATGAAAATAATAAAATACGTTTCCTATATGGTCTGATTAAACAACCTCTAAATCAGTCACTTTTATTAAACAAATTTTAATTAGAAATGAACACAGGCTAAAAGAGCTGTTGCAACTGACTTTAAAATAATTGTAATAAAAAAATTGAATTTGAAACTATACTTTATACTGCAGTAAGTAATGAACATAGACTTTGCTCCGTGTGTCCACGAAAGAGTCAAGCACAAACAAAAGAAATACTTTCTATTTGTTTTTTTTTTTTGATTTCACAGACACTCATTTGAAGTGGCATATCATTCTGTTTTACTCTTAGTGAAAAAAAAAACCCTCATCTTCTGTTTTAGGTTTAATAAACAATGAGTTCATTGCAGTGACTCATTTAATGATTTTATTTATCTTTCATTTTCAAGAAGACAGAAATTATACTTCTTTTTATATTTGTCTTTTTCTGATTTTGAATAGAATATTTTATTATTTTATGATAATCTTTAAATTTCATTATTCATTGAAAAGGGATTAGGAGATTGGTTAATTACATTTACATCTATAATAAAATATAGTCTCATCACTTGTAAAGCCAAAAGTATTCAGTAAGTTTTTAAAATGTAAAACTGATCAAAGCATGAGCTACCTGCTTCTTATTAGATTTTGCAACTTTATTTTCTAATTATGCTCAACAACTCCAAATAAACCTATCATCAAACAAAATTACCAGGCCTACCATAAAAATGGGAGCTATACTAGTTTGTTTATTATGCAGCAAAGCTAAAGCTAATATAAATCTCTCCCTAGCTTTTTTGAGGGCAGATCACACACTGAATGCTGCTCAGCTGTTAGAATAAAAAACTTAACAAACACATTGGATAGTGCAGAGAAAGAGAAATTGAATTACTTTAGCTAGAAACAAAGCCAGACAAGCGAGGAGAAGGATGCTGAAAACTTGTTTGAAAATGTGCTCACTTAGGATCCAGTTCAGCATTCATGCATGCAGCACCACTGTTGTGTTAGGCACACACATTAAAAGACTCTGTAGGCATTTTCATTCTCATTGTGTTCATTGATTTTCCTCAAAATCCTGCGATGATACCCTCAGAATGAGAAAAAGACCTTTCTCTCTCCTAGTAACTTTTATTAAGTTTTTCTTTCCTTCTCTCTCTGCTCTCCTCATTTTGCCATCATTCCAAAACCAGAAATAAATAACTAAAATGTGCAAACAATTGTAATGCAAAGATACTTAGAAAGAAAGATAAATTGAATTTTAATTTTATTTTAATAATGGTGATGTCAATGCCAGAATATTTACAGTTGCAGACTTTGTTCCACATATGGGAAAGAGAGTGAATTTTAGACAACATTCTAGTTAAGAAAGAATTTGTATAGGAACTGCAACCTCTGTGTTTAAAACAAATCAAGATAAAATTTATCTTTTAATCTAACATATCATTCTATTTTATCTTGTGTTCAAGTAGGCGCTAGTGTATTAGATATTTGACTTTTTTATCTTAAAAAAATGAAAAAGAGAACATGTTAAAGAATAGTGGTTTGAAATATCTGAAGTTTGAAGAACTTCTTAGAGCAACTGTGAGTGGGAAGAGGAATCAAGTGTTGCATTTCTAGTGCCATTCACAACTGACATTTATCATTCTTGTCACAGTAAGGTAACAAAAATTAAGGGGCCCTAAAAGAGTAGATCAAGATCTGTGTAAGCTCTGAAATTCTGTTCTTATATGTAGCGTATGTCCTTTAAAAAAGCTGTATAAGCTCAAAAATTGGCTTTTTTTTAAAGACATGGATAAAAGCCAACACGGTTGTGTCAAGAGACAAACAAAGACTAGTGACAAAGAGCATGCTGTAAGGGTGCATGTGAAGCATAGTTACAAGCCTGCTGTTATTACAGAGCGACAAAAGTGCATAAAGTTATCCTTTTTTATTTGTGTGTAAACTCTGAGCTCTTATGCTATAAAATATTTTATATTACTGAGCTGCTGATCATCTGTTGATCTCAGCTGGACTATTCCCAAGAGCAATAGTTTATTGACAGCATTAAAGTATTCATAGTTCTACCCTTCAATGTAATCCATGGAAAACTGATAAAATTACCTGTGAGTGAGCATGTACATTTACAAATCTAATTCAGAGTAAAACTTTCATCTGTTAGGAGCTTTTCTAAGGACAACAGTGATATTTTTTCCTGGGACAAATCTGCATTAAGTGCCATGCTGCAACTTCAAGCAGAGAGCCAAAAATACACAGAGGATCAAAGAGATTTTATACCATTTCAGTCCCTATATCCAATATTTCTTGATAGCTGTCTTTAGACATTTCATCATTTATGTCCAACAAAGTGTTTTTCAGAGAAATAAAGGTGCAATTTACATTTTCATAATCAAACAGCAGAGCTCTTTTTTTTCCTGTCTTCTCAGGAGAACTGCTGTGTTGTATCTGTGAAAAACTTAAGGCAGAAAACAACCAACAAAGATATTTTGCTCTTTCATCATCTTTATCAGCAGTAGGAGTTTTATTATGTCTCTCTAAAGTATGCACAGCTCTGCATGTGTGTGCTTCACCAGTCATTTAACGTGTCTTTATATTCTCATCAGCAGAAGGCTTCAGAAAAAAAAAGGAAATAACAACAAAAAAATAGAAGCAAGGTATTTATGTATATAAAAAGATATTATATCCTTAATACAGGAGAAATCAATAATAATTAGAGTGCTTGCTTCACTACTTGCCTTATTTTCAAATACCCCACACCTAATGTGCTGGAGATTCAAAGCACAGTAACTGGGCAAATATCAATTTGGGCAAATACCCAAATATTGCTTAATTCATTAAATGTCCTTCCCAGTGAAGCTAAAGCTAATACCAAACAGTAGTTTTGCTAGTGAGTCCCACAGTGTCAGATTATTTTTGTATGCTGAAGGTGGGTATATAAAATTATAAAAATATATATAAAAAATATATATATATATATATATATATATATATATAAAAATATAAAGCTATAAAATTTTGAGATAGTCACCTTCATGCTCTCATTACTGTGTACTCTTCATCTTGGTGTATGAGTGAAAAAGAGCTCACTGTCAAAATATTTAATATAAAAATCTAATGGCTAGATGACCTGCCACTGACTCATGGGCTCCATTGAGTGACTGGAAAGGTTACACAGTAACACCATTTCCATCTTCAAAAATATTTTAACAAAGTTGGATTCTTTTAACAGAAAATTTGGAAACATCTGAGGTCTGCTCTTTCAGGATATCTTGGCAAGGGAATGAAGAGCTTTTGTACCCCTGCAGTGTCTCCAGGCAAGCTATACAGTGGTAATTGAGCTGGGAAATCTGGACCTCTGCACAGGCACAACAGCAGCTGATCAGAGAACTTAAAATTGAGGTAGGGAGGCATGGGTTAGGTTGCATACAACAGTGCTAAAGAGGAGCGAGAAAGAAACTGTTATTTTAAGGTCCCACTGAAGGCTCAGTTCTACTGCTTTAGGTATCGCGCTAAACTTAAGAATCTAACTCTGAAGTGAGGAAACTTGTTTCTTATTGTTAACCACCTTCCTATGTAGAGAGATTTTTTGAAAGAACATAAAATAATACATGAAGGAATAGAAGAAAGCTAGTCATTAGGTCAAAAGCATATATATATATATATATATTTTAAATGTCACTAGCTGGAGGAATATATACGCTTTTTAAAAAAATACAAGTGTTTTTTACTTCCAGAATGTGATTTTTGCATTCAAAAGCAAAAAGCAAAAAAAAAAAAAAAAAAAAACAGCCCTAATGTATATTTTCAAAACATATTATCTTTTAAAAATATTTAAAGCAATTAAATTACCAAAAAAAAGCAATACTAATTTAAACAACTAAAACAGCTTTTTGTATTTCAAATCTCAGTTAAAGATGTTTAATCTTGTTTCATTATTTAAACTATACCTTATTTCCTTTTTATAGTCAAATCGCATTTTGATTTAAGAATTTGGGTGGACTGCTTTAGACTTTTTTTAAAGGTATTCTCATGAACAGTCACTCAGTTTGCATGAAGAATAGTGAAAATGCATGGTATCCATCAAAGCAGCTTTATTCTTTCTCTTGTGAGAATGTTTTGTGAAGGTACCTATATTTTCTGTTTTACACAGATAGCAAAAGAGTAGGGTCTCTGTTTCCAATCAAATTTCAATAAAAACATTAAAAAAGAATGATTCAAAACTTTAAAAAACATGCTCAATGTTCCTTTTTGTTCTGACTTAGATGTACTGAAATCATGTGATGAATTTTGTTCTTTGTGATAGTAGGTGCCTAACTATATGAAAAACCGTAAAGAAAATAAACAAATCTTATGAGAATACAGCAGATGATTAGCTGTAACTCCTCAAATGTATTCACCATTAATCATAAGCAGTTAATGTAGCTTCCATTTGAGTAATAATTTACATCATTAATATGTGCAACCAATGTATGTTTTAGCTTGCTTCTAAGGATGCCCTTGCAACTGTGAATATATTCTATATTGCATAAAAGGAAGGACAGCAGTACTTCAGAGTTAATATTACAAAATTAAGAAGTACCACAATTAGTACAATGTTTAGTATGGGTTTCATTACTATACAAATTGCTACACATAGGAATATTCATTCTAGAAAAAATATTTAAGAAATGAATGTGCCTCATGTCAGTCAATATACTAATTATTCCTTTTAGTTAAATTTGTTGAGAAGTAGTGACAACTTAGAGAGGTATTGGTCGATCCAACTGACTGGTAGTCGGTTGACTCTGGACAAGAAACTATGTTGATACCTGCTTGAACAACATTTCCTTTATTTGATGTCACTTAAATTTTCAGTAACCAAAACCAGCTAGTGATATATTAATTAAAGGATAGTTTTTTTACATGTCATGACAGTGTCTGTGCTTAAGCAAATAAGCTGTATGTCAGACTTTTCTTCCTCTTTTTCTCTAGTTACTAATGTCATGAAGAGATAGCATTTATAACTGGTAGGGGGAAATGGCTAAACCATACTCACTGCTGACCTCTCTTTCTGTGTGTGTGGGTGAATGTTATTGCTCAGCTAACATGATTCTTGCTCCTTGTTGGGACACAAACTGATTGTTCACCATAATCAGTTTGATAACAATACACTTTAGAAAATCCTAATTTTTAATAGGGATTTTTTAATAAAAATATGTTTTCTACATTTACTTACAATACACTAAAGATTCCATGCCTAATTCTTTCTCATTGCACGCTTAATATGACTAACATTCATTTTGGGAAGTAAAACCATTTAATCCAGTTTTAGATTGCATCACCTAGAGTAAGAGTTGTTTGGGAAAACTCAAATGCATCACCAAAAGAGATTTTGCCTTACACTGATTTGCACAGACCCTATCTCCATAGCATCCTGCTGCAGTTCAAGCAGCCCTTGCTGCCTGGGAAAGGAGCTCAGACCTGCTCCTCTCCACCTGGGGTGTCCTGGGACACGAAACCCAGGTCAAGCACCTTTCTACTCTTTCCTTGTCTCTTTCTACACTGGCAGTTTCCCTCTCTTGGATGTATAAAGTCTTGGGAAACAGACTTTTCATTCCTCCTCCTCTTTTTACTCTTAGCTGGCACCTATCACCCTGAGCAAGAAGTAAAAATAGCTTTCTGTTTTCTGCTGGGACCTAATTCAACATAACGATTAGAGCAACTTCTGTGGGTTTATCCCTCTGTTGCTGGTCTGGGTCCTTCCTTCCCTGCTCAGCACTTTACTTTCAATAATCCTTTCACTTTTTGTTTGCATATTGTGTAAATTGAAGCTTATTTCTGTATCTGTGATCTTAAAGTATGCAGGAAATTTAACTGCCAAGGTATCTATGCCAACAGTAAAAAAGGCCAAAGAGCTCACATCACCACAGCTTGAAAAGCTATGACATAAAAAGTCTGCAAGGCCTGGGCTGACAGGGAAGCACTGCAGAGTAAAAAGAACTTCTGAGTCAGGATTGTAAAGGTTTCAGAGCCTGCAAATCTTTGGCTGAGAAGAATTGGGATACATGAAATACAGTGAAAACAGAAGTCAGGAACAAAAATACAGTTGTATCATTCGCTTTTATTATTTTCTTTCAAATAGCAGGTGTTTTTTCAGGCTTATAAACTTAGTCTGCTCTCAGGAAAGCAGAAGAGTTGCACTGTTTTTTAAGCACTGGTGTCACCATTGAGGCATCATACTCCCAGCCACTTGAGATCGTCTTCCTTAGGTTTTACAAGTGTTGTATGAGAAAACATAAGCAAATGTGAACCAGAAGAATCAGAAATAATATGATTTTCATATCTTCACAACCTTGCAAAGAACAAAGACAGCCTACTTCTCAGTTACTAGCAGCCTCACATTTGTCACATAAGCACCTCCACTCTTCTCGCAACCCCTCCCCCTCTAAGCTGGTGATTTGCTGTCATTTGGAACATGATCCTGACCATTATTCACCCAGAACAAAAAGCAATGTGGAATGACTGGCAATTGTTTATACTGAGGGTAAAAATATATGTTAGTCCTACAATGTCTATCAAGAATCCAATACACTGCTTTTTACATTATCCTTTTGTAACTGAAAACACACTCTGAGAGGCAAAAAATTTTCATAATTTGATTGGCAAGTACCATGCCAAATGCAATAAAATCTGCAACAGCGAAGAACTAATTTCTCCCCACACCTCCTGCCATATATTCCGTTACTGTGTTATTAATAATGTAACTTCTAGGTAACTTCAGTTAACAGAAGAGCCATAACGACCAATCTTCTAACTTATTCAGCCTAACTGAGACAGAGGAAAGACATGATTTAAAATTAACATCTTAATCAAATTGCAAAGATCTTGAAGATAATGAAGATTATTCCATAAAAAACACAGTAACTCTGATCATATTTTTATGGTAGGAAGAAAAAAAACCAGACAATACAGCCACTTCACTGGACATGTAAACAAGCCTCTAATTGTTAGGGTAGTCATCAGGGAATACAGCTTTTCAGACAGCAAGCACTGCCTGTAGGTCAAAGAGAAAATTCAGAATTTAAATATAAGAAAAAAGAAAAAAAAGTAAAACGTTTCACATTATTATTACTACAAAATCTGTAAATAAAACGTTATAATAAATATCCCTACAATATGTTATAGAACCACTGGCAAATATATGGAATAGAATGGATTTGAAATCCCCCTGCGAATTCCACCATTGCCATCTGCTAGTTTGGGAAAAGATAACAAGTCCTTTGAGATTACAGTAAGGTGACTAGGGTGAGAGGGGCTGCTTCAGAGGACAAAGTCACTCTTCATTGTTGACCTAGTTAGAGTTTACTTCTCAAAAATAGGCCTGTTCTCTAACTCTTTCATAACTTTCAATATAAAGTGAAATAGGAACAGACTGCATAAAATGGGCAAAATGGATTCACTTCTTGTTCTGCTATGTTCTTTATATTGCACATGGGGAAAGAAACTAAGAATTCTCCTATTTCAGATAAGGAAGGGAAGAAATTTCAATATTGCTTTCAAACAGTCTTCATAATACAAATCAATCTGTCTTTCAAACGGAGTGCATAAAAGATCTGGGAATAGGGATTAAAACTTTTTTAAAAAGACTTCTAAGAACCACAGAAGTTTTCTCTAAGCTTCAGCTACAGTTGTTTAGATACACTAGATTCAATTCATCCTTGCTTTTCTTTTATGTTTTTCTCTTCCAGTACAAAAATATATGCAAAGTATAAAATGCTACCAAATCAGAAGTGGCAACTTATACTTACTTTACACTCATTCTCTTCTGGCACAGCAGACAACAGTAAGGAGCCTAATTCTCTTTTATGTTAAGATCATGATCCATGTACTGTCAGGGCAAAAAAGAAAAAGGTTTATGAAATTATGAAATAATGAAAAACTATTTTTATTCATACTGTCTTTAAAATCAGCACTGAAGACTTATGAGAAAAAGAAAAAAGACTGTACATACTGGCTGAAGTAGGATTCTTCAGAGGAATCAACTTCATCCTGTTTACACTACTAGTACAGTGTTATGCTTTAGATCAGCCAGTATATTTCTATAGGAGAAACATCTAATAGGAGAAACATTAATTATGTTTACAGAAAAACGATTTGAAGAAAAAAATGCAGGAGATTGATTAACATTAAATTTTGTCAATAAATAAAAAGTATTTGTTTAAAATATCCGATTAATTTTGTTACAGAATCTTTGTTTCCTGATGTCAGGGAACAGCAGCGTCAGAGCTCCAAGAGGAAAATCATCCAGGAGCTGAAGGTTACCCCAGTTCATGCACTAGGTGCAGACCACAGTGGGCAGCATTGACAAGGTCCATTAACAGTTCTCAGTGGGGCAAAACAACGAACTAGGTCCAATAGCCCATGCAGGGCAAGACAGGACTTGCCAAAGACAGGACTGGAAACCAACCAAGTTTGAGGGGGCCATCCGGGAGAAAATATGGCTACTATATAGATCCATAGGCAATGCAGGAAGCAGAGACAGGGCTGGAGAGAGGCACACCAAGGCATCCAGACCTGAGCTCAGCTGCGAGGCTGGTGAGGCTTTTAAAGCTTCTTAGCGCCTTCAGGTTCCTGATACCCAGAATGTCAAAAAGTCAAAAAAAAAAAAAAAAAAAAAAGGATATTTGAAAATAAAACTTCAGTTCTGTAATCCTTTTAAATTTAAAAAATAATAGGTTGAAAAGATGGCTGATGAAAAAATGAATTTGAGTAAGAGAAGTTATATAAGTGTAGACTGATTTTCCTGTAGAAAAACAATCATCTAAGATATTTTCTTGTTTCATTAAAAAATAAACTTATTCCAATTTTTCTGTTTGGCCAAAACAATTAATTAACATTTCCTCCTACTTTTAGCTAATACAGCTTAGCACTTTTTCATCACGAATAAGAGACCTTTCTTCCCTGAGATTACATTATTTCAAAAAAAACCTATGCTGCTTTATGAACACAGAACTGAACCTATGTTTATCTTACATCCCATCTAAAATCTCTTACCTGAGACTCAAGTCTCTATCCTGCTCTTCTATGCTGCTGTGTATATCAGAATGACACAGTTACAGCTGTCCTTCTGTATCATCCATCATATCTTTGTAACACCTACAGTACCAGGTCACAAATTGCCCTGTACCAGTCACAGATGGTTCCTGTGATTTTTGAAAGCAATGTAAATAACTCATCACGCCCAAAGCTTCACCCAGTCTAAGGATTACCTGGCACCTCTTCTCAAATGTATTTAAGAAAGATACTAGGGAAAAAAAGATGATTGAAGAATATTAAGGAGAAGGGCAAGGTTATAAAACTGAGAGCAAAAAATATGAAAAATGTGAAGTAATGGAATGTAAATAACAAGGACAAATAACATTAATTAGGGCACCAATATTATTTTCAAAAGAAGAGCTGACTTGTAACTGGTTAAATAGTAAAATAGTAAAAAAAAAAAAAAAAAAAAAGGTATCATGGGATAGAAGGAGAAAGAATCTATTTTCACTTCTTTTTGTTATGTTTTAAGGGAGTTTCTTTTGATCATCGGCTAGATTAGAATATTTCTGAGCCTACAAATCATATATCCTTAAGTTAATCAAATGATCATTAAATGAATCAATTCCTCAGATGAAAGTGCCCATTTTGCAATACTAATATATTAGCCTAAACTGTGAAAACTCTCCCAAATGACTATGTACCAGCAGAGCTGCTTGCTCTAGCATCACTGCCTGAAATAACAGAGGTGACACAGAAAAGGTGTTGCTTGCAAGAAATGTGTCCCAGTGCTAAATAAGCAACAGAACTATTAATGCCACTTTTACCTTTTTTTTTTTCTTTTTTGCTTATCATGAGCATTTGAGTATTCATTTCCAACTTTTGAGCTCGCAGAAAGTGAAGACAATAAAAGGTAGCATGAGTCTACTGCTGAGCTGTTCTGAGTTATGAAAAAATAAGATACAGCACAAAGTGATAACTGACATAACTGATGAGGTTTGCCAAACTTCACCCAAACTGACATGCAACAAATAAATTGCACAAATTTCTGCCAGACGATGAGTTTGTAGTTGTAAGCAAGGTTGGAGAATGACCAGTTTGTACACCAGAAAGATGTGAGTCACAAAATTCCCAACCAAAGCTTCCCAAACAAAACAACTTTAAGAAAGAGAAAGATTTCTCTCAATGACTGGATAGAAAAGTCCACTAGTCAAAATCTCATCTTCATCTTCCATACTTATATTGTAATTTGTACCAGAAATGATTCCTCTATATCATATTGAAATTTTATTGACAAAACTCCTTGTGTCATGAAAATGAGCCTAACTTGAATTTGTCTACATTATCCCTACATTTTTTTCATTAGATTACTAAAAGTTCACTTGCAAGCAGAACAGTTATACTCTTGCATACCAGCATGTTATTCTGTAACAGATTATCCCCAATAGATTGTCCTTGAAAGGAGAGAAAAGAAAAACTCTTTTGACTGCAGTGCTGAAAAGAGCATTGTTCTTTATGACAAATATGGCAATCAGTACTCTGCTTATATGATCTGAGGGACCCCAAGGCCACTCATACTGAAAATAATTATCTCACAAATCCCATTTTATAGCGCTGTGTCTATTAACAGTAGAATAAAAATGTTTCCTCCTGTTTACGACATAATGCATCTCCTAGAGAACACTTTAGATGAAACAGGGAACTTTTACTTCCATAAGAACTTTCAAAGCCTCTCTGATGAAAAGTTCATTTACAAAGAGTTTTAACCTGTGCCTAGTTCAGTAGGTAACAAGCACAACACTGGCTTTTTTGGTGAAGGGAAGAAGGACAGATCAGAGATAAGTAAATATCAGTATCAAAAAATATCAGTACTTCTCTAAGTCACAGGGAATAAATACTGCAATAATGCATTTACCTCCTTTTTCTCAGGTTTTCCCTTAACCAGTAAAACAAAAAACAAAAAAAATAAAAAATAAAAAATTTACTTATAATAGTTAGTCACAAACTGAACAAATTAAAACCTTCATAAAGTCTTGAGGTAACCCTCTCAAATCAAAAAGGCTTGTTTAACTGAGTTTTTCGACCAAGATGTTATCATGCCTTCATGATAAGATGACATTTTCTAGACTTTTTAAAATTTTGTGTATCAGCCAACTTTAATTAAGAAGATTAACATAAATTCAGTTATTGGAAGGTGCCTCATAACAAGGAGTTACAAGCAAGTCCTGCCTCGCTAAGGTCAAGCAGGGATTCGTATTTAAATTCCAGCTAATTTTCAGAGAAAGGGTTTGCATCATGTTTTCCAGATCTAATTAATAACATCTGGACATCTGGGAACAAATTTAGAAGTGCTAAATTTGCAAGAGCTAAGAAATTTGTATGCCAGATGAGAGAACCAGGGAGTGGAATACAAGTACTCAGGAGAACAGAAAAGCTTTTTCAGTGAAGCACTTCATGCCTTATTTCATCCCACAAATGTGAGAAAGAAGAAGAGGGACATGTAGTGGAGTGAAGGGAAGATTTAAGTTCTGATCCTCCCCAGACACCTAGTGATCAGACCAAATATCCTCAGCAAAAGGACAAAAAACAAACAACTATATAACTGCCAAGAGAGGGAGTCTGTAAAAAGCTAAAATACAGTGGAAAGTGCCCAAGATTTGATTGGTATGAAAAGACAGAAATGTTAATAAAGTCCAATGAATGAATTGTTGTTCAGGGATAGATGGCAGTGAGGCGAGAGTGATTTTGTAAAATAACAAGAAATAAAAAAGATGGAGGAAAACCAATCCCACACTTGTACATGTCCACAGCATCCACTGGCCATTCATGGATCCATCCAGTGTTTTTTCAGACCCTTTCCACTGTGTATGTACCTGTTCACACTTTAACTTCCAGGTCAAAGGGGCTTCTAGCTTGTAGGGAACCTGGTCTGTCTTCCTACCACATTGATGAATTCACTCAAGGAAAATAAGGATAACAACAGCATTTCAAAAGGGCTGAACATAACAACAAGTTAGTTCAATGAGAGAGGAAAGGCTTACTAGTGGTTTTGCAAGAATCTCTGAAAACAAAGCAAAACAAAACTAAACAGTTTACTGCAGGTTATGGAAACAATACTAACCATTTTTTTATTTTTTTTTTTTTTATATTAAACTAGGAGTTGGATGTAAAAGGCAATGATTCATCTTATTTCAGCCGGGTATGGTATAAATATGCTTCTGCCTAGCTACTTATAAAAATAAGAGCTGAAAAAGCTATGTGTGGCTGAGTGATTTAGGTGCACTGCACAAGTATAAAAGGAAGGGAGCTAGTGGTGCATCTTACAAGAAAAGACACTGTCAAACAGTCATTTTGTTTCCAAAATTGAACAAGGAGGGTCATCTGCTTTACTGCTCCATGAATGTGAGCTGTACCTGTCCAGAATAAAAGTACCTTTATTGCCTTTTTTCACATGGCCAATAAAAATGTACGGAAAACGATAACATGCTTGCAGGTTTCAGATACCTACAACTGTAAGCAGTCAAGGAGTTAACCTGCCAGGATTAAGTTTTATAAAAGAAGGATAAATTCAGCTATGCAGAAGAATGAAATCTATATAAAAGGTAAAAGTATGTCTAAATGAAGAAATTACATCTTCAGACTGGTTTGCACAGAATGGAAAGTCAAAAAGAGAAGTGCAAAATAAACACTTAAATGAAAATTGTCACAGGAAATGCAAGTCTTACACAAGATAAGATAAACCATAGGCTATCTATTCAAATAAAAGGAACCTGTAAATGGTCTACTGATCATCACATAAATGTGAAAAGCAAATATTCAGCCCTGGTGCAAGAGGATTTATCCATATAACTAGTACAATGGAAGACCAGATCTCTAGAATTGCAATGATATGAGAGTTGGTTTCCTTTGCATTCACAGTAACTTCTGTTTTATGATCCACACATCCCAAAAAATTGTAAAGTACAGATTCATCTTTCAGCTTTGATGCAAATAATCCCTGGGTTTCATCTGGATTCACAGCTAGTGCCTTTTGAAAATTTCTTCTTTATGGGTCTCTACAGCTATTACTTAGGAAACAGAGAAAATAAATAAACAAAAGGCAATTTACTCATCCACAGCAAAAAGCCTACCTCCCAAAGAAAAATACCCAGCCCTATATAGGCCAATGTTACAGTAGAAAAGATCAAATTCTGTAGGGTATTGGGGTGAATTATGGCATTTTTCAAAATGATATCACACTAAATAGCATATGTTTCAATACATATACTACAGGACTAGTATTCAAAGTACACAGGTATATGAAGCGAACAATTCAGACAGACACTTAATTTCAATTATACTTTATATATACATGTATATAAATATATATATATATATATGTATAAAACCAGATGGTTAGCTCTCTCAAAAAATCTAGTATCTAGAATCCCAATAAGGTGTTAGGAAAATATCAATAAAAATATTCTGAGCAGAGAGGAATGGCATGCAGAAGGGAAATAAACCAGTGGCATTGAGATAACAAAAGATCTGCTGTTATAGAATCATAGAATCATAGAATGCCTAAGGTTGGAAGGGACCTCTGGAGGTCACCTAGTCCAATCCTCCTGCACACGCAGGGTCACCTAGAGCACGTGGCACAGGGCTGCATCCAAGTGGGTATTAAGATCTCCAGAGAAGGAGACTCCACAACCTCTCTGGGCAGCCTGTGCCAGGGCTCTGTCACCCTCACCGTCAAGAAATTTTTCCTTAAGTTCCTGTGGAACTTTTGGTGTTTAAGTTTGTGGCCATTTCCTCTTGTTCTGTCAGTGGCCACTACTGAAAAGAGGCCAGCCCCATCCTCCTCACTGCCTCCCTTGAGGTACTTGTACGCACTGATTAGATCCCCCTCTCAGCCTTCTCTTCTCCAGGCTGAACAAGCCCAGCTCCCTCAGCCTCTCCTCATAGGGCCCTGATCCAGGCCCCTGATCATCCTCGTGGCCCTGCGCTGGACTCTCTCCAGCAGCTCCACATCCCTCTTGTACTGTGCAGCCCAGAACTGGACACAGTGCTCCAGATGTGGCCTCACCAGGGCTGAGTAGAGGGGTAAGATCACCTCCTTCGACCTGCTGGAGACACTCCTCTTAATGCACCCCAGGATCCCATTGGTCTTCTTGGCCATGAGGGCACACTGCTGCCTCCTCAGCAGAGCTGCTCTCCAGCAGGTCAGTCCCAGCCTGTACTGCTGTCTGGGGTTATTTCTCCCCAGGTGCACTTGGCTTTGTTGAATTTCATGAGGTTTCTCACCACCCAGTTGTCCAGTCTGTCCAGGTCCCTCCGATGGCAGCGCAGCTCTCTGGGGTCATGTTACTGTCTCAGTATTCTCTGCTTAACCAGAGGTAAAGGAAAGGATAGTAACATGAATTGATAATGTTGGCAACAGTGTTTTAAAGTCGCTAGAGTTTCTGCCCTTTTCGGGTCACAGGAACATTCAAGAAGGAGGGAAGGGAGTTTCTCTGGTCTCTTAAACCTTTAAGTCACTGTACTACTCCCACAATAGTACAAAGTCTGCTTCTTACTGTGTATTTCCTGATGCAAAAATTGTGGAACTCTAATTCCACACTGATTAAAAGAACTAAAAGGAGTAAATTAAGAGAACCTAAGGAGTTTGTGGAACCCTCTCTCACACCTGGTTCTACTGAAATGTCTGTGTTTTATGCAGTTTTTAACACTGAATCTAGTGGTGAGCTGAAACCTGAATGTTTCCTAAGAGCATTACTTTTCAAATGCTTTGAGAAAACTAAAACAGCCCTTCTGTTTTATCTACATCTAAGACCTTGTTTCTGTGTGAGATTTGCAAAGGGATATTTCTCTGTGTTAATGTGCCCACGTGGGAGAGACTTCTTATTCTTCTAAGAATCCTTTTCCAAATTCAAACCGCTGAAGTATTTAGAAGATGAAATGCATAATTACAGAGACATTCATAGTTTAATTTATACAGCTATAAACCAATGCTATTTATTTGCTCAGGCATAAAAGAGGTTCACAGTTTCCCATTAAAAATGATTAATATGCTAATGTATTTTAAAATAAAAAATACAATCTTAGATTTTAGAGATAGCTATGGGAGAAAAATAGTTCTGTTATCTACTATATGCTCATGAGAGTGTAAATTTTTCTGTTCTGTCTAGCCCACTGTACAAATCTGACCTTTGATCTGAAATTGTAGTTCCACAAACACTTTAAGCCATCCCTGCCTCTAAGAGGAGCATTTCCCTAATCCCTCCCTCATAGTCTTACTCATTCTGTCTTTCAGCAGTACAGGATACTGATTAAAAACACCATTTTTCCTCTACGTAGTTTAATTTAGAACTGTACCTCATGTAATCTTGATCAATGCTTGTCTAGGCATAAGGAAAAGGGCAAAAAAGGAGTAGTCATCAGCTGAAGGTGGAAGATCAGGAGTTCTTTTTTGGTCCTGTTTTTAGTACCCTAAAATTTTTGTGAACTGCTTTGTCAGATATATAGTCATTCTGAAGGAACACCTCGGAATTGTGCAAGACATACACAAGCAAAGACTTGTTGTATTGGACCATGAAGAATAAGTGCAAAGAGCTATAATTTTGGGATAGGTTATTTCAGTTTAAAACAACTCAGTGAACATAAACAATCTTGAAAGGTGCTAGTGCCTTCTAAAAGATACTGGAGACTTGAAATGCCTTTTCAAATTATAAAGGAACACTTAAGAAGCACTCCACACCCTTAGGTTCTGACCTTATGCCTTTAAGGTGTCAAAAGCCTACTGCAGTGTACTGCAGGTAGAAGGGCTTTTTATTTCTGCTTGCTTCACCCCACACCCAAGGGCTCTCAGATCACATGTGGGGACACACATTATATAAAATGCTCCCTTAAATTAAAGGGAGGTGTCCTTATTATCTAGCCTTCCAGGTTTTGATTAATCCAGACACTGCAGAATGTTGATGATTTTAATACATAATTTAGAGAACTTTAGGCTGTAGCATTATATTCTAACAAGAACAACAACAAGTGAATAAAGAAGGGAAGTGGAAGTGACATATCAGCCAAGGTCATGAAAAAGCATATGCTAAGTTATCCTATGTTAAAGAACTGAATGATAGAAAAAAATATCAGCTTAGACAAAGCTGATTAATGCGAAGCTACCAGTAATTCATCAGATGAGAAAATATTTGTAGAACACCATATACTCTATTGTGATACTGAAATTACAGGGAGAGCATAAGATATAAATAAATATTACCTGCAAAAGTGACTTCAAAAATATGTTTTTGTGGAAACACTTACCTCCATCCTTGTGGAAGGCTTTGTTAGGGGCAAATTCTGATCTACAGTCTATGCCATTGCACATTTAAGAGGTTATGGAAAGGTTAATAGTGCAGATTAGTTTGACCCTTTGTGTTTTCCTTTCTGTGAGATGAAAATACATTAGCTCTGAAAATTGTTTAAATCCAGTTGTAGCAATTGCTTAATCAGAAAAAGCTCTTTTCTCTGATGAACTAGTTGTTAGAAGCAATACTTCCAAACAGTCAATAAAAAACCAGAGCCAAATGCCTCTGTAGTGATGTTAATCCTTGGCTCTCACACTATGTCCCTACAGTAAAGTGCCTTGCAACTAATTATCCAGCCTGCAACCCTCACAGCAGACCCAAGCCATTAGGGATGATTATAACTGTGTGCTGAAGCTCTCATTAGGTGATGCACTTCTAGCATCTGCATCACCACCCCCACAGCTATTCTGGAGCTACTGCTTTGTCATTACAAGGTCGTGTACACTAGGCATAACAGAATTCTTATAAACTTCTGGTTTTTTGTGGAATGTGCCTCTTTATGTATAATAAAGAAATACTCTATCTCCAAGAAGAAAAAAAATGGAGTTTCTTTGTCTACATGGAAGGACTTTGCTAGGTTCTTCCTTGAATTAAGGAAGGAGTGATCAACACTCTTAGTGCTTCAAGTTAGAACATTCTGAAAATTCCGGTAGACTTGGATTAGTTACTTGGGCTAGTGACCAGTATTAGAAACAACACTGACTCTGTCTGCTGTTCTCCACGTTAACACCACAGAGCATGAAAGAAAATGGAGAATGCTACTTTGATAGTCCTGCATAGTAGCACAGGGCTGCTATGGAGGTATTAGTTTTTGTCTGTCCTTAGAGCTTGAGCTCCTCTTAAAGCTCTTCTACTAATAATCTTGAGCACAATAGGTTTTATTTTAGAGAAGCAAAGATTATTTCCTCCTAATTCATAATTAAACACAAAGAACATTCCTTTCTGTCTACACATCGAGTTAGATGTATAGATCTGTTGTAGATGTTAGATGCTAAATTATCAATATCTTCATTATTTTTATTGTGCATTGGGCTGCCTAAGAGCCTGTGTCATAAACCAACACTCCTCTGCGCTAGGCTTTGTACAAACAATGGGCTAAAAAGACTGTCTTGGTGCCAAAGAACCTTTCAGCTATTGTGGTTTGGAGCAAATGAAAGAGGAGCCAAATGTAAAGTTCAGCTGTATGAGTGAGCACATTCTCAGCTAGTCCCCATGTCATTTCTGTAGGTCCTATTTTCTCTCACTTTTCTTTTGCAGATTTGTGGTGCACCTTGTCATTTCACAACAGAGTCACAGTAATCTGAGGAAAAGTGAGTACAAGCAGAAAAAATCCTTAGCAGTGTCTGGTTTTGTTACATTAATGTATTTCTTTCAAAGGAATCATAGGATTAAAAAAAAAAAAAGATGTTCAGAAGAAGAAAAATATTTTCACTGAAAAGGCAGTCTTTAGTGATTTTCCACATATCTGGCAACAATTAGGTAATGATGTAAAAGTAATAGGATATTCCCACGATGCTCATCACCTATTTATTTTCGAGCATGCAAGCTCCTGAATCTAAATGTTTGCCAGTGCTCTGAGATGTGTGCCTGCTTAGCCAGGCTGTGTCATCACTGAAGCTAGCGCAAGAGAGTTGAAGTGGGCCTGGAACTGCCCTGATCAAACAACTTGCAGTCAAGAGTGGATGGCAGACAACGTGGAAAGGACAAGCTGGTCACTCGTACTCTATAGCCTCCAGCAGGGATCCTCTGCTTTCTAAAACTTTTAGAAATAACTTTGTACAAAGTCAAAAGAGATAATAAAGTGTGTTTGCCAGTATTGCCATATTGTGTGTCTGTAAGTGTAAGTGCAAGTGCAATCTGTGGTATGCTTATACTGTTATAACTGCACTAGGTATGACATGCTGTGGCATATAGAGAAGGAAAAGCAAGCTATTAAAGAAATATATACAGTTATGAATTTAGGCTCTTGGCAGGGGGACGGTTGTTTGGCTAGTTGTTTTTCACAATGCTCACCTTACAATTGCTGGAAAGGTCTCTGTCACTAATTTTCTAAGCAATGTTCCCTTTGCCTGTCGTGAGCCAGTTCAGGAGCTAAACTGAGAGAGCTACCGAACCTGAGCCAAAAGGAGGTCCCTGGGCCCCGGCAGGGGTTGGCTAGGGGCTCCTCATCCCAGCGAGGTTCTGCACTCAACAGTCCATTAAGCAAGGCCCTAGCGCCCTAGTACATGTGTGATTCTATCACCTGTTTAAAGTCTGCATTTCATAAATCTTTTTTTTAAGCAATTCGTATAAATAAATGTGTCACAAACTCATGATTTGGAATATCTGGGGATACAGGGGACTAGGTCTTTCAGAAAAGGAGGGATAGTTCATGCTAAAGAGATGATTCTAAGGTTAACACTCTACCATTTACAATGGAAGTAGACATTTTAAACAACTTTCTCACAATACCTTTGGTATGCCTGTGCTGAAACCACAGTTTTGACTCCCTGTAGCTATAGCCTGAAGGGACATTCCAGTGTGTTACTGGTGGAGATAATATGGTTCAAGTTAAAAGGAAAGCAAGACATTGGAAATATTTTGCAATGATAACTTGATCTGCAGTTTGACTGCTCTGAGAGATGTCATTTGTACCATACTTCTGTTGGTGTAATGCTTAAACACTATTCTCCTTTTAACAGGTGCAATTTCTAACTGCATTTTTGCTCTTTTGAAATGAACTGAAAATAAAATCAGACATGACTCTCTGTGCTAAAGTTCAGTCCTAGATTCCATATTACATTGACATAAAGCATATACAGAAAAAAAAAGGAGAGTGGATTTTTTTTTTAATCATCAATGTTTATTTTGTAGTAAACTTTCAGAGAAATTTGGGTTTAAACTACAAAGGTCAAGTTGAAGAAAAATCCAAACAGTTTAGTAATGAGTAGATAGAGAAATTCTTCATATGATATTTGAAACTCTCACCTAGAGTTTAAAGGTTAATAAGGAGTAAAAACTACAGAAATAGTAAGCAGTGACATATAAAACTGAAGTATTTTCCTATTTGTAGTTTTTGATTTCTATGTTATTAGCCTATGATAGCTTAATAAAAATCATTTGAAACCCTTGTGAGTTTACAGTAACTGAATCTGGTAAAATTAAACCTATTAAAAACCTTTATTATGGTTATTTGTAAAAAACGTATACTGCGTAGTATAAGTACTGATCTAAATGACAGCTACGAAAGTGGTTCTAAGAAAACATAAAATACTTAGAACAACTTCTAAAACTTTGTTTAAACACACTCTTACCAAAAAGGACATATTTGTAACCAGATGTCTTTGGACACCCTAATGCATAAATATTTTCATGTCATTTACTTTATATTGAACTAAGCAATGAATCAAGCCAATAACACATACTGAATGTTGTACACAGATACTCAGTTGATAGTAAGCAGATACTCTTATTTAGCAGATATTATCAACTGCAGATACCCTTAGCAATGGCTTCATCACCACTCAAGTTTTAAGAGCAAAAATATGAATGGAATGAATGAAAAGTATTGGAGGTTTCTTCCATTTTTTTTCTTTTTTTTAAACATAGCTGAGAAATGATTCAATAATTTTGAATACAGCTAATATCTGTCAGTCTGGTTTTTAATTCTGAAGTGTTTAATAATTGGCAAGAGAAACATACAAAATACAGTCAGTATATCAGATAGGTTTTTCTGAAATAGGAGAATTTGGAGTCACCTATGGCTGTCAGCAGAACACAAAGGACTCTGAGTGAAAGGCGAGGAAAGGTATGTCTGGAAATACTTTTTAGATCATGAAGACAAAAGTATAGATTTTAACTTTCACGTGTACCCAGACTTCTGACAAAAAGCCACCACACCGGCATAAAATATTGTCTGCATGATATTGGTGGCAGTTCAAAGGTCTTTGACTAGCATTTGATTAAAAATCGATGGCATTTTTTTTTCACTCTGTGTGAGAAGAACATGAACTCCCACACACCTTAATTTTCCAGGATGTCATTATGTTTACTACAGTTCATTAAAGTTACTAATTTATAGGCTCTGAACCTCTCTGGGACATCAGACAAGTTTTCAGAGACAAATCTAAAGTATTTTGTTTTTAAACTGTTTTAGTTTCTGCATATACGTGGAGTATTAAATATAGTATGAGCATGCCTCCAGGTATAACCTAATGTGGCAAACCTTGGGCTAGTTCCATACAACTGAGTAATGCATACAGCCCAGCTGCTGCAGCTTTCTGCTTTATGCATGTTACTTTGCTCCTCCAGAAGGAAAAACCCCTGCGGAGCTCCGTGATGTGGCAGCTAGGCCGCGTCAGGAGGCCTGGATTCCTCGCAGCTAGCACCTCCACAATTCCCCGGCAGCACCCTGGCAGGGCCATCAGACAGGAGGCCCAGCACTGGCCAGGAGCTGCTTAGCAATCTTTGCAAGTCTACAGAAATGTCTACCTCATGTTGCAAAAACCTGTCAGCTGTCTTTTTCTGTTTTCAAAACTCCCCTCAGTAACTTTTAGGGAGACCTGTCAGCCAAAACTGAGATAGTTTGGGTCTTTCTTTTCATTTCACCTATTTAATTGGCTTGAAAAGAATAGGAGTAACTCATCTAAGCTTCCTCTCTCACTGTTGTTGATTCTTGGTGCTTTAAGGCAAGTATAACAATATCTGATATTTACCACAAAAATAAAACTAAAATGCCGTATCAGAATTTCTAAATTTGTGTTTAAACATACAAATAACTGTATTGATATGGAAGGATAGGTCTTGTCAAATCCTTCTGTGTTCTTACTGCCTTGAAGTCTCAATTTCTCTTTTGGGGTTTCTTGTCCTATTGAAATGCCTGCAATCATTCTCTTAAATTGAGCTCTCTGTCCTTCTACCATTCTCTCTAATAGATCTAGAATTAACTTTTAGTCCAAGTAATATTTTGGCAGTCTAATAGTCTTTTATATGTATATATATAATACAGAAATGCCCCACATTAATGAAACAATTACATAATCATTACAGAAAGTTTCCTAATATCTACCACTTTCCTCTGGCCCTTTGGTTCACCCTTGCTATGTTCCTGCTGAGTTCTCAGATTGATACTTCAGTCTTCTTCTAGCAGAATAGGAAAGGGTTTACAGCAAGCTGTCAGCATCATGATGTCTTTGCCAGGAGGAAGATGATGTTCATGATGGAGATTTGAGGCCCTGAGGCTATTTTTATGTCTCCTTATCACTGTTGCCTTTTTTTCTCTCTGGCTCCCAGATAAAAGTTTTAAGTTACTCAACAGCTTCTCCTAGTTTCAGCTGACAGAAAAGACAACAGTTGAACTGTGGCTTCCTGGACTGGTCAGGCTTTACTGTGTCTGGCAGTCACAGAGTTTCAGCAGGAGCAGGCTGCAGTCACTGAGACTGGCCAAGTAACCTAAAACCAGTTCAAGGCAAGCCCAGACAATCCCCAGGTCCCTGCAATTTGTAGAGATCCTATTTGATCATTTGCTAGTAATGCTAAAAATCATATGTCCTGGGCTACATATTCAGTTCTTACAAATGGCTGAACTACTTGACTGAATATGTAGAAAACAAAGTAGGAAAATGACATCAAGTGCCAAAGACTGTCGAAACAATGACTAACTCAGTCTTTTTACCCATGTGATACCTAACATGAAGTCAGGGGTAAAGATTTTTGCCTACCACTAATATATTCAGTGGGAGAGAAACAGATAATGCTTGGATATTTGTAACAGCTACATGAGATTTCCTGAAAGGGAACATATCCAAAAAAAATGAAGGTTAGCAATATATTGTCTTCTGAGTGAAGTGTGCTTCAATAAAAACAAATGGTCCAAAACTAGCCTATCAGCTGTTGTTTTTTAATAACTTTATGAAAGTCATTTCCAGAAGCACAGCAGATACTATTAAAAATGTAAGACAAGGATTTAGTAGGGATTCAAAATCTGTATTATAAACTATTTGAGATCCTGTCGTATACCAAAAGACACAGTACAAAACTCAAGTATATTATACAGAAGATAACAAAACTGCACGGAAGTTTATGAGAAAAAAAAAAAAAAAAAGAAAAAAAAAAGATGTCTTAATATTTAGTCAGGAGTATATGATATATATATTTTTATCAGAAGTTTTTTACAGGTACAATCTATTTAACACTGTCTAAATAATATCTAAGAGTATCCATGCCTATTGACATTGGTCATATGCAATGTTATTCAATAGTTTGAAATCTAAGTGATCAACAGTTAGTACTGCACAGTTCATATGGACACCTCTTAGACATGTTACTCCAAGAGGAAAAAAAATGTAAAAGGGAGCTTTTGGGAAATAGCAAGAGAAGCTTTGGACAGTAGAAATCTAGCTTGATTGTTATATAAAATGCCTCATTTTGGGACCTAAATTGAATTTGAACATTTTTCTTTTGCAGTCTTTCTCTTTTTCTCCCCTTTAATATAACACCTAAATTTCTGACTCTTCCTGAAAGAAAAAGGCCCTTAGAACATCATTTGGTAATTGTTATTTAATGTCCATGACTCACACACAGTATATCTGACATTCCATTCTACTTTGATATGTTCAACCCTCCAGAGAAGAATACAGGAAAAAAAAAAAAAAAAAAAAAAAAGTTTCTAATTAAGGAGAAATTAGTAATTAGTATGTGGACAAACTATTTTTTTTCTGAAATGTCAGTAAAGTTCACAACGTAGGAGGACATAGGCAAGAAGTGTCTACATTTCTGGAAGAGGAATGGTTTATCATATGTGGTATAAGCTATATTTTGGGTCATTTAACAAACAGGATGCTTTTTACTACCTGGGTAACTCTATTAACAGAGTTGCATTAGCCGAGAATTTGAATAATAGAGTACTGCAAGCATGACTGTTGCAAGTACTGGTGGCAGCAAGCATTAGTATGCATAGCATGCCTGTTAGTTTCCTCGAGGTGCCTTCCCTACCCAGTATAATTTGTTATAGTTAGGAAGCAGATGCACTCCTTATTTGGTTTCTAAAGCAACAACCTTTTTTTTCTTTCCCCATATATGAATAGATTTAGCTTTCAGCCAAGATTTCAGGCATTATATTGGCTACTTTACAACTCCAGATGTGGATATGAGGCAGATCTCTGTGAAACTCTTACTACAACAAACATTCTTTCAACAAAGATGCTTGGAACTCATTTACAGTTATTTTGCGAAATAGGTGAGTCTAGCTGACTAAAATATGACAAATTAATCCATTTATGTAAATAAATGTGATGAGAAAATTTTGTTAAAAGTAATATTTAACATGAGACTAAATGAAAGTCTGAGAAAAGACTTCCTAATGATGACATAACTTTCATATTTCTGTAAGAGTTTCATAAACACAGGAGAAAGAGTATTATTTGTGTTTGCCTAGGACACAGACCAACACTGACGAAAGTTGAAAAAACATGGAGAGTATGAATATCCAACATTCTAGACCAAGAAGAGAATTTTAACAACACGAGAGACCATGAAACTTTCAGAAAAAAAGAGAAATAAAATGACAATTGAGATTTTAAATTCTTTTCTTAATAAGTAGCTAAGGAGTAAAGCATGTACGAAACTGTTTTCATGTGCAACTATGCAAAAAAAAAAACAAGTGCAACTTGGAAATATTGAAATTATTCTAGTCAGTACTGACTCTCCCCCTAACTCTGTAGTAGCCTATCATCACAAAAAATTATACGAATGATCCTTCTGAATAGAATTCTTTACTTTAGGGGAAAAACAAATGCAAAGACTCGTTGATAATCATATTTTATTGACTGCTATATGCTTTTCCATGTAAAATACAATCCTCATTATGGAAAAAAAAAAGTAAGACATTTAAGATTTCATATTACCCATGTAAATATAGAAAGTGTTATTTCTTATATCCTTCATTACTCCAAAATTTTTAATTTATATTTTGGCAATTCATTTTTATAATTACAGAAACTCTAGAATATGCTAGTAAGGCTCACATGAGATATATAAAGAAGATCTTCAGCATCCTTTTTCTTTGAATTTCTAAAACTTAATTTTATCTATTATTAAAAATACCCTAAATAATTTTCCTGGGGATTGCTGAAATGTACTTGGCATATGCAAAATCAATGTTCTTATATCAGACATAAATTCTCTCTGTGTAGGAGTTAGTTCATATTAGGAATTATTGCCACAAAGTTTTCAGTCAACAGCTATTATATACAGTGTACAAATCAGAATGAAAAAAAAAGAGATAATTCAGTATCATGAGAAATGATTCCATACATTTATATGCCCAATTGCTAGATATTTTTCTTTGCAGTATATTTATGCCGGATTTTCAGATTCCTTTTCTGCCCAGCTGTTCACATTATACATAAAATAAGTAAATATCATGAAATAGTTACTGAAATATCTTTAAATTATCTTAGGAAAGATTAAGGTGTGACTTGCCAAGAGAAGAACAGATGTCTTTATCAAATTATTCTCCTGTCACAAAGATTGTTTGCTCCCTTGAGAAACTAGGAAGTCACTGGAGCTGTTATCATTCCCTAGTGCTGCTCACTGAATATAATTATAGGGAACCTTCTAAAAATGAGGACATAGCCTTTTATAGTTCTTTCTAGTTCTCTCTATTTTCTCTCTGGTGATGGTTGGATATCTCAATCATTCCCACAAGTACATCTGAGAAAACCATTAATAGATTACGTGCAAATGCTTTATCACCTTTTTCCAAACAGAATAAAATTCTCAAAACTCCTAAAAATGTACTATAAGGAGCCCACCCTGCACTTTGTTAAAAATTCATGGATAATTTTGTAGATATGAATCAAGCTATTCCTCCACCTGCAAACAAGTACAACATTTTCCTTTCCTGATCTTGGAGCTTCCTTTCCTGCTCTTGAAGATAAGCAATCTCTTATGCCCCAGCTGCTAATTTGAATTAGTTTGATACTTAAGAGAATGGACGTGAGCGTGTTGCCTAACTTAACTGACATTTCATTCCAGGATTGCTATTATATAGTCTCGAGAACAGATCTGAATTGCCTGAAGGCCAAAGTTTTCCTGCCTCCTTTTGACAATCTTAATCTACTTTTAGAGAGCTCTACGGAGAGGAAACTATTCTTACTTTCCAAGGCACATGAAAAAATATCATAAATCTTAGCTTTCTCAGAGAAATCTTTTGGTACAATACATATTGTATCAAATAAAATAATTTAAAAAAAATTGACTACAAGAGCTGAAGGAACAGTACAAGAAAAAAAAAAGAGAACATAACAGTATAATGAGACATTAAATGCCTATTGCAGATTTTAGCAAATACCTTTCTCCTCAGAGGGTTTTTAAGCATAGAATTGCAGAGAAGCTGGGTTGGTGGCGTTTCTGGAGATCATGTAGTTCAATCCCATGCTCAAAGCAGAGTCAGCTAGATCAAGTTGCTCATAGCCATGTCTGGTGGGGTTTTGACTATTCTTCAAGGATGCAGACTGCACAGCCTCTCTAGAGAACCTTTCTCCATGCTTGAAAACCCTTGTTTTAAATATTTTTTTTCTTATGTTTCAATAGAACTTCCCGTGTTTCTCTTTGTGTCCATTGCCTCATCCTCTCTCTGAACATCACTAAAATTCTGAATTTCCCTCAACAGGTGTTTATAAATGTTAAGATCTGCCCTGAACCTTCTCCAGGCTGAACAGTCCCAGGTCTCTCAGCTCCAGTCCCTTAATCATCTTTGTGGCTCTCTTCTGGGTTTATGGAGGATCATTCAAAGACGATAGTGCCTTGTGTTCTGGATGGGCTTGGGATTCAGCAATAATCATGCCAGAATGAGGTGACTACCTCGAGCAATTATTCAGGTGAAAGCATATAAAAGAAGCAAAGTGTGGATAACTACTCACGAGGTGATACCTGCCGGAGGGATACTGGACCCGAACATCCTCTCGAGCTGGCAGATCAGAGAGAGAGAGTTGCTGATCGGCTCCTGCAGAGACAGCGTAGGCCTCACAGTTAGGAGTTTCTCCTTCCCCTCTCTCACCTCACTGTCCTCTTTATGCCCGGTGCATCCTGGCATGTAGGGTCAGTACTGCCCAGGAGGCAGACCGGGGGGCGAACAAACACCGCTTTCAGTTGTGCAGCTCTCCCCGCTGGGCCAGTTGGGGGTCCCAGCCCTCAATTCAAGGTTCCTGCCTTCCTCCTCTTCTTCCTCATTTCCAGGTGTTGGACTTCCAAAGCTAGTTTGGAGGACATCTGCAGTTAAGTTGGCTACAAGCCTGGTTGAGCGGCGCCTTCAACAGGTTTTCGGAGGGGGCTGCCTGTGAACCGGGCTGAGCAGGTGCATCCATGCTCCTTATCGCTCAGCCTAGGCAGGCAAACATCTTCCCTGTCAAGGTCTGGCCTCTGCTTCCCACAGGAGTGTTTTATGACTCTACAGATCATAGAAATACATTCCACCCCGTATCTGTAGAGATCATAAATAATCATAAGGATTCCCACCTCCTATACATGCCATCCTGTGACCTGTAGAGGTCAATCTATCGTAGCCAAGCACCTGAACAGATAACGTTTGCATGGCAGTTTCAACTATTCCTCCTGTCAACGTCATTACACAAGGGATACAACATATAATAATATCATTGTTGGCCTGCTTTGACATAAGGATGCACTGCTGGCCCATGTTCAACTTGTCTGCCAGGATCCTCAGGTCTTTTTCTGGAAACCTGCTTGACAGCTGGTTGGCAACTGTTATTGGTGTGACACTTGACGTGTTGAACAAATACTATCAAGGATAGAAAAGAAAATGAAAAATATGTTTATTCAGAATTAGTTATTTTCATTTTATTGTGATATTTCATTTTTATGTTCAATTCTTTGAACTTTCCAAATGTAGTTGACAAAGTAAATGAAAATTACATAGTATAATAAAGTATACAATAATAATAGGTCACATCCCAGCCTAAAATGCATTACAGTGCAGATATTTGTAAAGGGGTGAAAGAGAATGTTGAGTTTACTATCCAGTAAGCTTTATGTTCAAATCCATGGTGAAGAGCACTAGAGGTTCAGCAGGCGGAGGTCCATCCCTTTTCAGATGAGGAGAATAAGGCATTAACTCTACTGATTCAAACTGCATCATGTATTTGCATGCTGCATGTAACGTGAATTATACTGTATGGCAGCTGCATGCTTCCCTGTAACTTGAACTAATTATTTTGTTTTGCATGTTATGATTGGAATGAGAAAGCCATACTTTTAGAATTTGAAGAAGTATGTAATTGAAGTCTTGTAATTGTTTAAAATGTATTGTAACTCCTAGGTAGCTTTAATGATTGCTTTTTGTTTTTGTTTACTAACATGAAGTTTAACATTTTCTAATTATTCACTCAGTGACAGTTCAGAGCAGGGAATAAAAAGAGCAAGGAGGAAAGAGCATTTCTTGTAGTCTTATGTTATCTTGCTCAATTTGGTTCTTAATCTGTTATACCTACCATTCTGGAATATTTGACAATGCTTTTGTTTTCTTTTCCACAGGCTTCTTGCTCATGATGCAGGACATTCTTATTAATTCTATCTGGGAAAAAAAAAAAAACAATTTTTCTTAAAAATGATGAATTCTGAGTGGCAGACATTAAATGACATTTAGAATACGTCTATATCATAGTTACTGGTATGTAGGCATTGTAGTCACTGCTAATTAGCTTGCTAACTATGTTGTGGTAACATTCAGGCAACTCTGCCAGAGCTACACAAATACTTTGGCAGCGTGATGAAGGGTGAAGCTAACCCAAGTTGGACTGACATATCTGTAGCATTTTAAAATGAGATGAGTATTTGGAAAAACTGTATCACACTGACTTTAGGTAGATTTACTGCTACCTGACACTCAATGATTAATGAAAGACTTGGTTTTGCCCTTTCTCAAACAGATGCACAAGTTGAATGTGTGGGAACTATGCCTCATACTTCATGAAGAAACACTATTACTATTCTTTCAGTTGAGGATTATCTACTCTTGGTGGCTTTCCACAGATGATATAAAGACATGAAGATAGTTCCACAGTCTTATAATGATGGTACCATACAAAGGCAAAGCTTTTTTTTTTATTAAGAAGTCTTCACTTTTCAAAGTTACTGTAGAAAATGTTATGGGAATAGTCGCTCTCGTTTGCTGAGATATCTCTTTTTTACAATAATAGAGAATGCTAACAGAGAACAAAGGAACATCTATAGCTACATCTTGGTACCCATAAGGAAACATGAAATAAGCAAGATCTCACCAAGACTAAAGTATAAATTTTGTATACAGTTTGAGAAATGCATATGATCTCTCTGTAAATGGATGTCGAGGTCGTAACTCATTATTGCAGAAGTTATCTTAATTTTCTGATATTTCTTGGCAGCACTTTTTCATGTCTCTGATACCAGTTTTATTTTTACTACCTATTTTTAATTGATGATAAATTTTCTCTTTGGATGATGGATGAACATACCTGGATATATATATTTTTTCCTTATAGACATAAGTCCCTATGGTGATATGTCAGTTATGTAGAATTGCAAGGGTTTTTTTTTTTTGATTTTTCAACACTTATTTACTTTCTCCTTTTTTTATTCATTTACATAATCCCAGTAAAAATTTACTCTCAAAATATGCATATATATTGTCACTCTCAACTTCGATTTACCAATATATTTTGCTTTTTAATTCTGTAGTTTTTTAAAAATAACATAACAAACAGTGCAGTTCAGGGAAAAAAAATCCCAATTGCTGCTTATTTCCCAAGAAACTGAGACATTGTCTCATTACAAATCTAAAAATGGCATATGATCTTTGGTATATGCATGAGTCTCTAGCAAAACTCATTGCAAATCCAGTCTTTCCAGTTGTAGATCCCAGATTAACATTTTGAATTTTAAGAAGAGAATACACTGACATCTGTTTTAGCTTTGACATTCACCTATTGCAGTGCCTTCTGTGCTTCTTCATCTAGCTTCACAGGCCACTGTGCAAATCCTAACATCCTACTTGTCTCTTTTTCTGTTTTCTCAAACTAAAAACAGAGAAGAGAGGAATTAAAAATAGTTGTTTGGACATCTTTATTTTTTAACATGCGCTAATTTACCTACTTTATTTTCTTAAGTTTTGATTGATTGGTTGATTTATCATTTATAGGAAAGGAAAGGAAAGGAAAATGAGCAAGGAATATGATTATATATATATATATATATAAAATATATATTTATTTATTTATATGTTTTAAATGAAAACTTTGATTTCTAGCAGGCATTTGGTGTCCCAGTTTCAACACACCGGTAAATCAGCCTCATGGTAACATTTAAGACATTAATAAGCTTTAAAATAATAGTTAAATCGGTACATACAAATAATAGCTTAGTAGGTACATGCCAGTCTTGGATGAACCAGTTTTGTGCAGAATTACTAAATAAGGCATTGCTTTTAGTTAAGGAATGAAGAGCAGAAAATACTATTCATAAGAAAAAAAACAGCTCATTCTACTCTGACTACTCTTTAACCTTGGGAGTCACCAGTAAAACACTGCTTATAAGATGCATGTTAATTTTAAGCTTTCCTTGCTTCAAGAATAGAACTTTTGGATTTTAAAACTGAAATTATTTTATCAACACTGAGCACAAAAGCTTGAAATCGGGTTTATAGTGTCATTGGAAATTAATCAAAGAAGTTTTACTGTGACTTTAATCAGTAGAAGTGTCTATGTCCACCTATTACCACTTCAGGTATTCAGAAAACTGCATGGGGGCAACCAAATAAATTATTTAAGAGTTATTATGGCAAACATTATTAGCAAATGGAAGTATTAAATAGTCCCTATCAGAACTTGAGCCTGAGAAATTCGGTATATTGAATTAAGAAGTAAATAATTGGAACATCTGTATTGGAAATAAAAGTATATCTATCTGGGTTGTTCTAAAATTCAGCATAAAAAGAAAGAAAAAAAGTATATAATTCTACTATTTTTTGACTAAGCAAGGATAGAAAGATAAATTATTTCATTAGTAGCTGTTAATGAGGGTGAAAGAAATAGAAGTCACTTCCCCTAAGTCTTTTAAAGCAGAGTCCCAACTTGGTGTTACATATACTACTAGGTATACACTGGGTAAAAACAGAAAAAACCTTATACAGCATTCAGTTAAACCTTCTATTCTATCATTACTTTCTATACTACAGCTATGTAACCTAAATATGTAGTAGTAATAATCAAACTAGTATCTTTGATGGTAACAAAACAAATAACAGCCCTGTTTGTTGTACTGCATATTCTTAGTACTTCAATAGGTAAAGTGTGCTGATGTTTACATGTATCATAAGACAGAGTTTGACTGCTAATATGCTAGCATTTTAAAATAGAATTCCCATTAAAATCTTCAGAACAGGATCACTTTTCAGCAGTCTGAAGGGTCATCTTCTGCCAAAGATCAGTTCAGATGGGACTAGTCCATTATTTATCATTTTCATATTAAAAAGCTATACCAGATACATTCAGCTCACACCTAACAATGTGCCAACCAATCAAAATATTTTTTTCTGTCTCCATGACAACAATTATAAAGACAGTATTGCAATAAGCCATCAAAATTCAGATGATATCATCAGGCTAACAATGTGTTGAAAAACATTTCTGTTGCCTGTAGCAACAAAAAGCTTTGTTAAGACTCATTCTGCCTTGGGAACTTACAAAGGCAAAATATTGAAGTAAAAACACTGGGAATAGTAGTGAACAAAGGAAGAAGTCAAAAAGAAGATGAAGTTAAACTTCAAATCTAATTTAACATGTAGGTACATGTATAGTAGTTCCTGAAAGAGCTACCTAAATTTCAAGTTCCATGTCACCAAAAAGTGGAATACAAAAACATCAGATAGGTATCTGCATTTCACAGACAGCCCAAAATGCACAGACAGCAGCAAAATGTAGAAAGCTTATCTATACAACATACTAAAATGTGTACAGACAGCCAGAAAACTCTAAGGAGATAGACAAAAATTTCCAAATCTTCTATAGATTCAATGCCTATCTTCAGGGCAAAGAAAAGCAAGTCCACGTACAACCCTAGAACATTTCCTGAAGGTAGCTTACTGGTTAACGGTAATTCCACGGTCACTCAGGTCACTCACACACTTAAAAAAAAAAAAAAAAAAGTTTCACATCCTTGTTTTTCAGGAAGTTTTCCTGAATGTCAAGCCAGGATAGGCTTTCAAATAGGAATAGAAATAGTTGAAATGGAGATCTTTGGCTAGAAAGCAACACAGGGAGTATAAAAATATAGAAGAGTGAAAGTAGTGTGAGAACTGGGAATCTTTGCTCCTTGAACTATGTATGTATGCGATGTTAAACAGTAATTAGACAAAAGAGACTAAGACTTTTAACTGGCTGAAATGGGATTACTTTTATTTTTCTGTTTAAATTGTAAGTGCTGTTATGTTCAGTAGCTGCAACTCCATTTCGTGATTTGACACTTTGTCTTGGAAGGTGTAAGCACATCTATTAGATCAAGGTATTTAAGTATTACCATGCCTTTCCTCTCTATACCCACGGGATTTAGAAGCTGGACACCTTGTGGCTTAGGCCAGGCATGAATAAAATGAGAAATGCAGAAGTACTGGGAACATTCAGGTTAAAAAACTAAGCATATAGTGAGATATTCAGGACGAGGCAGATGCTAAGGAAGAGTTTATAAATTAAGAATATACAGACACCTAAAGTCTATCTAAATTCATTATTATATCCTACTAAGAAGAAAACCTAAAGGTTTAAACCTAAGTTGTTATTTCAGAAAGACCACTCACAAAGTCAAATAAGCAAGTCAGCTGTTCCACACATTCCAAGAAATAGCCTGCATTTCACTCCATTTTTGGAATGGGTTTATGATAAGTAGAGGTTTGCATGATTGATACTGAAAAAAATATATTACAGAGTGATTTTCAGCATATATTTTCAAAAAGCATTCTCAGGAAGCACCACTAAATTAATGGAAACATAGACTGAGCTGCAGTTATTTCTCCCTCCTAACACTCTAATTTCTGGCATTACCTCTGGAGCCACTGAATGACATAATAAAAAAACACAGAGAAGGGTCAGGTTTTAAGAGATACAAATGGATCAACCAGAATCAATACATCTCAGCAGAGGAAGATAAACTAGATCCTGATCTAGAAAAATATTTAAGAACTTTAGTTACTATTCATAAATAATTCTGTTCCTAAATAATTTATTATCTATTCTTTAGAATTTCACTACTACTTGGAAGGTTATATCTGTCCAGAAAGGCACAAATAACAAATATTAATGAAATGTGCCTTGACAAATAGGCCAACGCCAATAGATTTAACAATTTTTGTCTTTCTGAAAAGTAAAAATAAGCAGAAAAAACACACTTTTAAAATCATTCATATTGGATCACTTTTGACATACACTTAATGACTTTTAAATTGAGAATATAGTTTCAAATTCTTCTTCTCAGGCCATAGTACATTTTCAAGCTTACAGATTTTCAGCTAGGCTTTGCACAACCAATTTATAGTCAAAAGTAATTACAGTTACAAAAGATCAGATAACTGTGATTGAGTGGATGAACCATACACAGACACTGCCCATTAACATTCCTCTGTAATGGAGCTAGAAATGGCTGTAGCAGATAACAGTTTTAAAAGAAACAGTTGCTTGGGCTTGATCAGCCTGCAATTCAATAGCCCAATTAAAGATTTGGGGTTCAATCAGGGGTGCTAATGATAACATGCGAGTGTTAATTGGTAGGAAATGCCAGTCGAATCTCAGCAACACAGTTACACCTTTTCTTTTTTTGTGATTCTAAATCAAGCCACCTAGATTACATGGCAGTCAGCAATATTGCAAGCCTAGCTGGCTTTAGTAGGAGAATCTCAAATACCAAGCAGGCCAGGTCCAATGCAAGTGCATTCTACTGGAGGATGCCACCACCTTGTGTTGCAGTAAGGTTTTAGGAAGAGTCCTCACCCCTCCTAAATCTAGTGTAGGGGATAGGGAGCCTGTAAATTCACCTGATCACATCGAATGATGTGTCCTGAACAAAAGCAAGTCAGTATTAGGAGAAGGAAGCGAAAAAAATATGTACACTTGGAAAGAGTAACTCTGCAGCTATTTTTTTCCAGAATTATAGATATTCAGTGGTAAATAAATAAGTCTAGTTAGAAAAAGGAAGCTGGAGCTAGAGAAGTTGAATAATTGTAAAAGCTTGTAATGGCAAAGAAAGACATTTCCCAGGAGAAGTATTAGCTGTTTATTTAACTCTATAGCATGAGCTGTTGCAGTAGAAACCCTAGTTCAACGAAATGACAGCATGCAGTTTTAGCAATTGATAATTACTCAGGATTTAAATCTGTGGAACAGATGAAAGCCACAATTTGGAGCTGGAAATAGAGGGCTGAGGGCTGTGGGAGTCTGACCTGTAGGAAGTACTTGATCTGTGAATAGAGGTGTTACATGGGGAGGGGGCATTCTCTATATCACCTTGGAAAAGCACGCTTGTGGGGACTTGTATTACTTAGACTAACAGCAGCAAAATTGTGACTTGTTATTTTATGCTCATACGCTATCCATGAAGAAAGTCAAAGTAACTAGACCACTGAAAGTCTTCTACAGTCCATGTAGAAGCCTGTAAAATCAAGATTGTGTTGTTTTATTTTAAAAGCTATTTTAAAATAAACTAACTTGAACTCAATGGTACTAGCATTGCTAGCAGGTACTTCTGTTTTCAAATCTTATGAAGCCTGATGTTTTCACAGCTTTACCTCATAATTTCAGTTTGCTTAAACAATTTCCTTCAGTTTGGAAGTTTAGCTTCCATTTTCTCTCTTCTATGAGGAAACTCTTTAACTAAAATTACTAGCTAAAAATACCCTCTACTATTCTGTGTGCAGTTAGGGAAAACTACACTAGCTTAAGGTATGTGTACTCACAATCCTTGTAAAATATGACCTCTCTTTACCAAAGTCTGCTCTTAACAACTTTGATTTAATTAACTTTAGTGCACTAGCCTTGGCATCCTTTAAAATTACTTATAATAAGCTAATTCACTGGCTGTTATCTCTGTTATCCAGCATCTGATTTAGAAGTCTATGACTTATCAACTTTAATTCTGCTTTGTTTTTTTAGTTGACAAATAATCAGTTATACACCTGCAAATTATTCACATATTAGTTGCATAGAGCCCTTTTCTTCACTATTCTGTAACATCTTTTGTTCAAATAAGAGGATTGACTGTGAGGTGATATATTAAGCACTGATCTGTCAAGGACATTCAAGGAACAACATTCATACGGGTTTCTCCATCATCTCATTTATCATGTCATTGATGATCCCTCAAATTGTCTTTTGAAATCCTTATATGCTAATTTTTGATCATATGTGTGCTTGTTTAAAATTAATTAAAATATTTTGCTATAGTTAAGAGGAAGTAGAATTAAATTGATTTGAGTGGTACCAGTGTCTCTGATAAGGTACTATGAAATAGTTTTCTAGGTTGGGTGATCTATTTGCAGAGCAGAATTCCTTTGATTTTCCATTTTAATAATAGATTGCCAATTTTCCAAAATACCTCCTTGATAGAAATCTCCCATTCCTTTCTCTCACTGTGCTGACTTTCCTTTTTTGATGGTTTGCTTGCTTTCTTTTATATATGTATTTTTAAATTTGGTTTACTTTGTTAAGCTGCACAGCTCCTTCTTCCAGGAGGAGATGTTTGTACATTCTTTCTATCCTTCTCAATCTGATGTAAAACTAGGGATAGAAGACAGATGCCCATGATAAATGTGCATTGTTTATTGGAAGCAATGCCTCCAATACATAATTAGTCTTTTTTTTTTTAATATATAATTAGGCAGATATTTGCTCTTCACCAAGCAAAACCAATTCTGCATAGAGATTTTGTTTATATGAGCAAGTTTAAAAAAAACAGAGGTAAAAGACTTTATAGTGCATTACAAAATAAATGTCGCAAGCATTGACTTATATGCACAAAACTTTAATTTACACCCTGTCAGCAAAATCTGTATAAATCAACATTTTTTACAATGAAATTAAAGCATTCTAGCTATGTTTATAACATTGGATTTGAATTTATCCGAATTATAAACTCTGATCTGGATAATAATGGGAGAAACACTGTGTGTTGTTTAGAACCTGATACATTTTTTATTTTATGTAGATATTTCTGCTTAGTGGTATGATCTCTAGCCAGGAATTTATAAGACTGGTGACTCTATGAAAAATTAAATGTAAAAAATATGCTGTGCTGTTTCACAAAATCCCAAGAAGAGTTTGTCAGAACAGAAATAGCAGGGCAAGAAGGTAAGAGATGTGTGTAAGTTCTCTATATAGACACACTGAAAATAGACTCCATTATTCCATTTTATTCCAAAATACTCCATTATTCCATTTTATATTTGAATTATTAAAATAATTTTTTTTCTTTAGAAATTACAATTATGTTCCTCTCTAGTGCCTGTTGTGAATGAAATGATTTCAAATTTGTTTATTTTTTTTACATCACTACATTAAACATGAGTTACAGTATTGGAAAAAAAAACAGAACTTGATATAAATATCTTCTTCCCTTTTTATTTCTTTAAAATAGCATTTGAATGTGTTGAAGACCTATATATTCTTAATTCTTGAAGCTGACTTCATATTCACTTTGTATCAAAATTAACCCCTTGAGTATTGCAGGGCCTTAAGGCAAATGACAACAGGCTGCTTTTACTCCTGCTAATCATCTGACTGAGAAAGTTACACAGTTGAATAGCATTGGTTATAAGCCTTCAAACAGCACCACTATAATTACTTACCATGTTTCACTCATAGGCTGTCTCTCTCTCCAGGGTACTTGTTCAGTTTTATTGTTCTTTGTAATTCATACAGTATACAGATATAAAAGAAGAAAGAAAATCATGTGGGGATAGCAGTGAGTTTAAGTGTTAATGCTTCATAACACTCCATATTCTGAGAAATTCACATTAAAATTCTACAAGTAGCATAAGCAGTGTGCAGAGTGTTTGAAAAAAGACAGTGTTAAAATCAGGAGTTGGGGGGAGTTATCTAGAGGTGAAAAGTACGGCCAAGAAGGTATGTTCTAGGTATAACTTCTGGAATATGTATGTAACTGTATAATGAATTAAGCTCTGGTATCTGTAATACCTTAAGATTATATATATAATAATTGTTAGGTATTTTAATGACTTCTGCTATATTACTCTTTTTAATTCTGTAATTCTCCTATGTTGCTGATATGTGTTATTATATTATATTATTATTCTGCAACATTTAAAAGCTTATATTCATGTAATGGCATAAACCATGTTTTTATTCATATTTGAATTTTCACATTTGGAAGTAACCTTGGCTAAAATGTTACTGAGTCACGAAACTGTAAGAATACCTAAAATTGGCCCCTTTTGGCTTTGCTCACCTTGTCCTCTTAAATTTTTCTTAAATGGTTTTCTTATTCTTCTTATTCTTATTCTACTGTCAATTTCACTAACGCTTCCAGCAACAATAAAGACCCAGACCGAGCCTCCAAAATTTGACAGCTTTTTTTCATAAAGGTTCCTGAAAAGCAAAATATGCTGCTGTCTAGAATTATGACTTGCCCCTGCTGCCTCAGAAGTGACTATCTTCTATGCTGTCTTTGATTTGATGTGTGGGCAGGGCGTCATTGATTTTATATGACACCATTAAAAAAAAAAAACAAAACACCATCAGTTCTGTAAAGAAAACAAACTTGTATGCTACAGCAATCAGCAAGACAACTCAGAGCAGATGGTAACACCAAAAGCAAATATGCATTACAGAAAAAAAAAAGAAATATAAAAAGGAAATAATGAAGCAAAGAGCTATAATTTTAGTCCTTTTACTGTCTGATCCTTTCTATTTGCTCAAGAGCAGATGTTTGGCTGCCTTATTGCATCTGTCCTTCTGATGTACTAATTCAACGCTGGATTTTTCAGGACTGGATGGAGTTGAAGCTACCTGTTCTCCTCTTACCTTTTCAGAGTAACTCATAGTAGATATGTATCTTTCTACAGGTTTTGAAGGCCCAAATTCCTTTCATGTAGTGAAAGCTAATCACAAAGCTCTCCAATGTTCTTTCACATTTTTGGGCTGAAAAGTGAATACTTGAGTATCACTGTAAAATTATCTTGTGTTGGAAACAATAAGATTTTTTTGTGTGGTTTTCCTAGAACAGACTATTCTTTACCATATCACCTGTAGTAAGATCAAAAGACTATAAAGAAAGCTTTCTTTTGCTGAAAGGTAAGAAGTGATTGTGGAAGAATTTCTTGAAAAGCAGAACTTAGAGAAGAACTAGGGCCTAACAGAAGTTTTGACACTACAGAAGCTTGCTTGGGGTGATGCACACTTGCCATTTACCGGATGGTCTGAAGCATGCATGGACTCTGCTCCTCCATGGTTCCCTAAGGCAGCACAATCTGCCCTCCTCACAGCTGCAAAGAGGAGTAACGGAGGATGGAGTGGCGTGAAGACACCGCAGCCAAACTCTGTTGCACTCCCTGTGCTGGGCCGCTGATCAGCCGCACAGTAGCTGCCCAACGGGAGATACACGATAACATGGCCGGTGCTGAGCCAGCAAAGGTGGAAAATCACTCCTTTCGGATGAACTTTGCTTGAACTCATAAGCTCATTATAATGTCAACGCACACCTCCATGCCAAAAGTTACCCGCCTCCAAGGTACGAGCACTCCTCACTGAGCATGCACTCTAGATGTTCGATTGACTATACCTTTAAATGAAAGCGAGAGACTTTTTCACCAATCAATAACAATAATGACTATCGTCACTCAAATGCAGTTAAATGTAAAAGAAAAAGGATAAAAGGTGAACTAAGGAGGAAAAAAGTTAGGGGGACAATTCCATCATGCAGGTTACGATGTCGCACGCCTACCGGGAGGCGTCAACCCGACTGCCACGTCGCAAACTCGATGCGAGTCCACACGAAGTCGGCACGGAATTCGAACCAAGTCAATCAATCAGCCACCAATCACCAACCACCACGAGCCACTTTATTTGGGGGAACAGGACATTTATAAGGTTTTCGGGGGGGAGGAGAAAGGGGAGGAGAGAGGGTGGGAACCTTCTTGGAGCCAAGCCCCATTGGCCAGGGACCTGTCGCTGGGCGGGCGGCCAGGAGCAGCATGCTGCTCGTGGCCCCCACCTCCGGGCTTCCAGGCCTTTCTGGAGGGTGCCCCGTGTCACGTAGACAGCCCAGGTACTGCCACTGCGCAGGCGCACCCTCCGGGGGGTCACCCAGCGGACACTTTGACAGACAGGGACCCCCCTGTACATTTTCGCACTGGGCATGCTCCGTTCCCAGGTCACCCAAGGGGCACAATTATCCCCTATGGGGACCCTGGCCTCCATTCTGTCTCCCAACATCTCCCCCCTTTTTCTTAAATGAGGGAAAAGGTAAAGGGAAGATACAAAGGTAAGGGGGAAAACAATAACGGAAATCATCCTGGGCACTTGCCCAGGAGGCACAGCAAGCGTAATGGTTACATCATCTCCGCAGAGAGGCTCAATACGCGTAATGGTTACAATTTCCACACAGGGGTACTATATGCGCAACAGTTGCACGTTCCGACCCTCTCATCAGAAGGCTCAAACTTATGGTTACATTCTTCTTGAAGCTTCACGCTTCAAAAGGAAACCTTTATAACGTAGACAACTGACTCCTTAAAACAGAAGGCATACTAACTTAGGCAAACCATAAACTATTTGCAGAACTATTTACAAGAACTATTTACACTCTTGCCCCTTCCCGATTTTCTGTTGGCTCCCTTCTGGGCTTGATATGAAAAGCCGAAAATACCATTCTTTCAGGAATTTTAGAGAGCACCCTGCAGAAGCACAGGAGGAACAGTATTGCCACCATCACGATTAAGAATATTACAAATCCCATTTTTAACCAATCTTTTATCCAGTTGGGGAGGCCAAGCTTCCCCAACCATGCATCTAACGATCCCTCGTCCATGGTGATTTTATTAAAGCCCTGGCGCAAGAGCTCGAACTGTTTGTGCATGGAGCTACTGTGGTCGGATAAATTCATGCAGCACATGCCTTCCCACTCCTGGCACCCTGAGCTGTGTGCCAGGAGTAGGAAGTCAATAGCTGCGCGGTTTTGCAGGATGGCCTTCCGCAAACCGTGCTGGTCCTCCAGCAAATCCGACAATATATTCGATGTTATATTTAATTCTTTCCTCGCCCAACATGCCAAGGCTCGGATGTTATGGTGGGCTTCCATTAAGGAAAAGGGGGTTAAAAATAGGGATTTGAAAACATTCTTTGTTTTACTGTAAAGTGTGACGTTATCGTCACAGTCCGGGCCAAGGACTTTCGCCCCAAAATCTCTCTTTACACGATGGCCCGGTGCGGTCCAACTACGAATATCTTTAATAGACGGGGCAAATATAATTAATTTGCCTAAATAGCAAGGCCCGCCGACAATGCCGGCTGGGATGCCTTGCCAGACCTTATCCCCGCATATTAAAAATATTCCCCTTGGAAGAGCACAAGATTTGGAGGGAGAAGGGATCATTGGTATGGCAATCTGCCGAGAGGAATTGACATTATTGAACTCTTCTAGTTCAATTCCTTGGCAGAAATTGGCCGCAAGACCTAAGTAGGATTCTTGCTTCCATCCTACTGCCGCTCGCGAGAAGTTCCCCCACCTGAGGAAGGTGGTTCTGAACCTGGTATGACAGAGCTGGGGCTGCTGCCAATCCCAGCATTGCCATCTCTGGTTTCCAAAGTAGAAACAGGAGGACCCCCCTGGGGTGGACCCCCTAATCTCTAACTCCTCAGGTGGGAAGGCTAATTCATGGCGGTAAGCCTGTATTGCCATGCTAGCCCGTAACCCTGATGTTATTAAGCAAGGCGGCTTAGCAAGATCCCTCCTTTTACGCGATAAAAATACCTCCACCTGGTTTACGGGGGATACCGTTCTTAACACAACGCCTGGGAGGCAGGCAGGCTGACAAATCCCTTCGACCGA